>JAULAV010006196.1:0-25003 GCA_030789695.1 Scilla litardierei
GGCCACTGCTGCTGCTGCTACCACATCCGTTGCTGGAGTTGCCACTTCTTCAGGTGCTCCAGAGTCTTTTGCTCCAGTGGATGAGTCTTCTGGTGCTCCACAGACGTCTACTCCAGTTGACGTTCCTGTTGGTGCCTCTGTCGTTGAGCCTGATGTTGATGTTTCCACTCCTGCCCCAACGATTGCTTCTGTTGACACACCACTCCTCCCAGCAGAGCCTGAGTCCACTCCTTCGACTGGACCTACGGAGACTGCTGATCCTACCACTCCTTCTTGAGAGTCTGTTTGGAGGACTCTCCGATGCTCCTTGGATGATTTATCTTTTAGAGAGAGTTTTTCGGTTAGGACAGGGTTGGTGGTGTTTTTGATGTATTTTGGATGTTTTTGATGCTTGATGTCGATGTTGTATCATTTTTTGATGTATGTTGATGATGTTGTTGTCGATGATGGATTTTGACATTTTGATGTAGTCAATATATTATGTGACATTTTGATTGTATGGAGTCGATGTATCTTTTGGTTGTACTCATGATGCTTCATATATATATATATATACATCGTTGCTCTCTTTTACTTCGTTGTGCACATTTTATATTCGTTTTAATGTCTATGATGTTCGATTTCGTCGCTCAACGATAATGACTTGGTTAAAAAGAATTTATTTCTATGAAAACATAGAATTGTTTTTCATGCACTAATTTAACCAAAATATTGAGATTGGAGAGCACGTTCCTTTACTCAATAAGTGAATTATATTTGGTATTTTGATGATTTCATTTTTCGTTTTTGGATTATGGTCAATTTGGCACACCTTGATTTTCTTCACGTATTTGTTTTTCTCCTTGGTGTCTTTTGGACCATCGTCGTATTCTTCGACTCCCGATGTTGGATTTTCTTTAGCCTTGTTGTTGTCGTTGTATGCCCCCCACTCTTTTTGGATAATGCCAAAGGGGGAGAGATAGTAATAATGACAAGGGCAAAATGAAAATTTAACTCTATTGTCCATGAATCTAATTTATTATGTTAGATTCAGGGGGAGTCAAGATATAAAAATGGATTACGATCCTAAATTTCAATAATTGGATCATGTTTTATATCTCTCACTTCTGCTTGATGCGTATTATATTTATTCAATTTGGAATTAACGTGTCATCAATGCAGGGGGAGTAAGTATTTTACATTTGAATCATTATTTTTGATTATTATTTATGTTGGTTTGTCATCACCAAAAAGGGGGAGAATGTTGAGTATTGGACTCCCCGGATTTGGTTTTGGATGATGAGCAAACATAAATAAATCGTGAACTAACACTTTGTGAGCGCAGTTATATAGATCGTCGCCAAATTCACGTGAACATCCAAAGCGACGTCTCAAGACTTCTCAAAGCACGTATTCATATTCCTAAAGCTTCGTTGAAGCTTTTGGACCAACTTTGAAGTCATGAAGATTCGATCGAAGCTTTTGAAGACGGTTTGTCTAGATTTATATTTAGTCTTCTAGCTTTGTTCTTTAGAATGTTAAGCCTTGAGTAGGTATTATCATTTGATCTTCATATCGCTCCTATCTTTGAGCTAGGATCTTAGTAGAAGTCCATTCAAACTCTCCCGAAGCATCGCGCTTCGATTCGGGACTTCTTGTGCATGTTAGTTGGTTCAAGAAGAAGAACCAACCGACTAGATGGTGATCTAGTCTGTCGGAAAAGCTTCTTGGACCGACTAGTTTGTTTCCTAAATTTCATGCACTTTACTGTTTACAGTTAGTCGGTCTACGTTGACTCACCGACTGACTAGTTTGTGAACTAGTCGGTCAGTGATGCTTCTGTGACTGACTAGTTGAGCTTTACTGTACATGCCTATTTTCTCCTGAGCTACTGTTTATCGTTAGTCGGTCTAAGAACGTTTGGTGACCGACTAGTTGATGAACTAGTCGGTCAACATTTGTTCTTGGACCGACTAAATCACTTTGTATTCAGACTAATTGTTTTCAACTCTTAGTCAGTCTAAGTTTACTGACCGACCGACTAGTTGATGAACTAGTCGGTCAGAAAGTCTTCTTGGACCGACTAGTTATCTAGGTCTGAAATTTAATCTGATCACTGTTCACACTTAGTCGGTTTATGTTGTCTCACCGACCGACTAGTTGATGAACTAGTCGGTCAGTGTTTGTTCTTTGACCAACTAGTTGCTTCAGATTTCCAACCGTTGGGATACGACCTAGCTCGATTTTTCTCATTGGTATAAATACCAAGCTGAGTTGTTTCTTCTAGGTTAAGAGCTTACATTAAGAAGCATTTTCAGATTGAAAGAGATAGAGTTTAAATCTCATTTCTAAAGCTCTCTCCCTCACAAGAAATCATTCTCTCCATCATTTGAGATCTAGAATCCATCTTGAGAGAACTTTGTTCTTGTTGAGCCATCCAAGCTATTGCTTGATTCAAGTCTCCTATTCATTCCTAGGCACCCATTGCTGCTCATATTGGTGGTGCTAGGTCTTGGTGACTTCTCCTTCCTCAAATCCCTCCTTGACCTAATTTGGTAAGAATACTCAAGGTATAGGGTTTGTGGTAAGTTGTTGTTTATTTCATATAAACTCATTTATTGCTATTGATTCTCTCGGTTGTGAGAGAAGGTTGTGATCCCGGGTTGTGGGATTCACTATTGCTATTGATTGTATGATTTGATCTTGTGAAGGTTTTTCACAAGGTATTCATAGTGGAAATCTTGGGTTAGGGTTTCTAACCTAAGTATCCGAAGGGGATCCGGGTGTTTTGGGACGTAGGATCACCGGGAACAAGTCGGGGAGACTTGGGTGGATCCGAACCCATCATATCAATTGTTTGCATTGAATATTTGTTGTTGTCAATTTTAGCTTCCGCATTTGTTGGTAGTAGTTTGCACGATAATTAGGAATTATACTCCTTGTTATTTTAAAGTACTATTCACCCCCCCCCCCCCCCTCTAGTACTTGTGCAGTAGCTTTCAGGGCATTACAAGCGGGTCCGGGCTGGTGCCTCGAATTCTCCTCCAATCACCTCAGCCACATGTCTCTGTTCAGCAGATGGGTGCCTCAAACTCTCCCGGTCGCCGGATAGCCATCATGATTTCTAAGATTCAGTAGTCAGAGTTTGTTGAATACGAGTGACCCGCCTTCATCTGGGGGAAATGCAATTCGTCATCCAAACTGAAGCCGGGCTGGCCGTGTTGAGCTCGAATGACGAGGGCAATTGTTACGCCCTAAAGGCCTTCCCATGAAGTTAAGGCCCATATCCACTGGGGGGCCCAAGCAGACACCTCACCAACTCTCCTGATGGGACATTTGCCGGACCGGAGGTCACCTCGAATCAGAGAAGCTCGCCTCACCCCGTCGTAAGCTCACCTTCAAGGCCAACTAAGAAGCCCGCGGGTGTGACCTACAAGCTCGCCATGCCGAGGACAAGCTCGCCTAACCTCAACAAGAAGTATCATCCGAAGGAGCCGAGCTTAATCACTGATCTACGGCTCGCCCCTGAGGGCGACCAAGTATAAATATCTCTGACAGGGTGACGTAGGTTCACCTACTCTCCATTAATGCCAGAGATTAAAGGCAAGAACTGATGGCCGCCACTCGCGTCTCATTAATACTCCTGATACCTCCTAACACCATTAATGCGGTAAATATCCCTGACACAACCACAACACTCGAGTGCCAGCTGGGATAATTCGACAGCTGACAAGACGGTGGGCAACCGCCTCTCAGCTCTATAAATACGCCCCTCATGCCTCCATAGAGGGGGTTGGTCAGTAGAATCCTCTAACTTATTTTAATACACAAGGTCAGATATCTTCTATATATTTGCGCCTTCCGCATAAGCCCGCCGCACTTTGCCGATCTGTCTTAAGGTCGCCAAGTGTGCCTGGAGCGTACCTTCTACGTCACCTGCTGACTTAGGTATCAGAGGGGCTACGGGCTGACAGCCAGTCCTGCCTTTCTGACCAGTTGTTGATTCTCGCAGGAAGCTTGCTTTAGTTAACGATAGTGGGTGACCATCAGGCGATTGCCAGGCGATCGCCTGACGATCGCCAGGGGACCTTGGACTCTTCACTTCTCAAGCGAGCTCCGAGTCGTGCTAACCTCGTCATCACCCAAAAACATGTAAATCATTGTACGAGTGATTGTTTTTTGTTAAATTTGGAAGGTTGTCACTAGGGATGAGAATGGGCATGCCCAAAGCCCGATTGGGCTTCCAAATGGGCATGCCACATCATCCTCCCTACAATTCCTTCACAAATTCTTTTTAGAATTTGTGAAGGAATTGTAGGGATGATGATGTGGCATGCCCATTTGAAAGCCCAATCGGGCTTTGGGCATGCTCATTCTCATCCCTGGGCATGCTCATTCTCATCCCTAGTTGTCACCTCCTTACACCGAGTTTTCGTTGAATATATCAACTCTCAAATTTTAAGCACTTAAGAATTGAGCAAAACGGTACGCAAAGTTGCGCCACCCCAAACCTCCATCCACCCCAAAAAAAAACAATAAAAACCAAACTCACTAATACCCAGACAAAAACTCCACAACGTACCCCCAAACCCGCCCACCCGCCCTTCTATTTGTCATCTCATGTACGTCTACGCAAATCTCGTACCAAGTTATCCTTGGACTGACGTGACAAAATTAGCGAGGACGCTCTGCAGGTCGACCTCGAGCACCAAACAACTATTATTACGTTGATTGTCGTTTGACAGTGCATTTCTTGGAGAGCCGCGGGGTAACGGCGGGAAGCTCAAACGCCGGTCCGCCCCTCTTCAACGGCAACTCCTTCCCAATGCTAACAATATCTCATGCACTGCCCATTACCAATGCATTTCGTAAACCAAACGTCGACCGTTAATTATTCCAACTCTTCGTCTTCCCCAACTCCGCACTATAAAAAGAGTATCCGATCTCCTCTCTTCTTCTTATGCGATGCGAACCCCAAAAAACAAACGGCCACTCCATCCCCTGGCATCTGCTTCAAAGATGGCAACCGGCGGCGGATCTTCGACGGCGCTGGCCGACTCCTACAACGACCAAATCCGCCCTCTCCTCGACGCCATTGACCGCCTCCGTCACCTAAAGGTCATGCAAGAAGGCATCCAACTGCCCACCATCGTCGTCGTTGGCGACCAGTCGAGCGGAAAGTCCAGCGTCCTCGAGTCTCTTGCGGGCATCAGCCTCCCCCGTGGGCAGGGCATCTGCACTCGCGTCCCCCTCATCATGCGGCTGCAGCACGACCCTTCCCTTTGCAAGCCCGAGCTCTTCTTGGAATACAAAGACAAGAGAGTTTCCACAACGGAGTCGGGCATCGCCGACGCCATCAATGCGGCTACCGACGATATCGCCGGCAATGGCAAATGCATCTGCAGCACTCCACTGACTCTGGTGGTGAAGAAGAAAGGAGTCCCCGATCTGACGATGGTCGATCTGCCCGGTATCACTCGTGTCCCTGTCCACGGCCAGCCCGAAGACATCTACGAGCAGATTTCCTCTATAATAATGGAATACATCGCACCGAGGGAAAGCATAATCCTCAACGTGCTATCTGCCTCTGTAGATTTTCCCACCTGCGAGTCGATCAGGATGTCGCAGCAGGTCGACAAGACCGGCGAGAGGACGCTTGCGGTCGTCACGAAAGCGGACAAGTCGCCTGAAGGGCTGCTCGAAAAGGTGACCATCGACGCCGTCAACATCGGACTTGGATACGTTTGTGTTAGGAACAGGGTGGGTGATGAGAGCTACGAGCAGGCTCGTGCTGAGGAGGCAAGACTGTTCGAATCCCATCCGCAGCTGTCGAAGATCGACAAGTCGATCGTTGGGATCCATGTGCTCTCCCAGAAGCTGATGCAGATACAGGCGGCGAGCATATCCAAGAGCTTGCCTGACATCGTGCGGAAGATCAACGAGAAGCTGAACAACAATGTTGCTGACCTCGATCAAATGCCCAAGAGCCTAGCATCGGTCGGGGACGCGATGAGGGCCTTTATGCACATGGTGAGCTCCGCGAAGGAATACCTGAGGGATACACTGATCCGAGGGGAGTACGACGTGGGTGACGAAGAGATGCACGCGCGAGCGAGGCTGGCCGAAATGCTGACCAAATATTCGAAGGCCCTGCCGTCCGAGTGCCCAACGTCGGAGAAAGAGTTTCTGATGGATGAAATAAAAGCGTTGGAGGAGTATAAGGGAATCGGGCTTCCCAATTTTCTTCCTAGGGCTGCATTCAGTAGGATTTTACAAAGGAAGGTGAAGTTGATTTCGCATGTTCCGTATGATTTTATCAGAGAGGTATGGGGATATCTGGAGCAAGTGCTGGTTACAGTCATTTTGAAGTACTCTGATAACTTCCCTCAGCTGCAGTCACTGACTAGGAGGGCCGCGCTGAATATAATAGAGAGGATGAAGAAGAGATCTCTTCAGGTGGTTACATTCGCTTCATCGTTATTTCTGTTGGTTTGTTCCTTCATTACGTAGTGTTCGAATTCTTTTTGCAGGTTGTGAGGGAGATGATCGAGAAGGAGATGGTGTCGGATTACACCGCGAGTCCTGATTATATGAAAACTTGGTACGAACTGATGGAGCAGCAGGAAGGATTCATGGAGCGGATCCACAACCCGGACTCTGGGACGTCGATAGACTTGAAGGTGTTTGGCACTGTCGATGTCGGCCATCTGAGGCAGTACGCTGCGCTGGTTGAACAGGCTTACGATATGAGGATGCGCCTCACTGCTTACTGGAAGATCGTCGTTCTGAGGCTTGTCGACGAGCTTGCGCTGCACATCCTGCACAGCCTGAAAGTTCTCGTCGATGATGAGCTCGAAATAGAGATGGTTAACGAGATCGTGGGCTCGAAAGCGGCTGGAATCGAGAGGATGCTGGAGGAGTCGCCGGCGGCTGCAGGGAAGCGCGAGAGGCTCCGGAAGAGCATTGAGCTGCTCCAGGAGTCCAAGGATGTCGTGGCCAACATCATGGATCGTATTGCTTCAACCGCAGATTAGCGAAGAGAGACTTGGTTTCAGTTGTTTCCAAGTTTTCCTGTTTTCTGTGTTTTTTGTGATGTTACCAACGGTTGTGGCTTATGTTTCTTGAGTCTATCTGGACTTGCTAATGCCATATGATTATGTTGATGCATGTTTAACGGTTATTTAACGGCAAATTTGAACATGTGACCCGCTAGCCTGCTTACAAGAGAACAAATACTCTCACGTTGAAAATAATAGCTAGAACGAAGTTAAGCCCCTAACGTAGGCCTTGACCTTGTGGCTATAAGCTTCTAACATGTTTCTCACAAATAGTGGCGTCATGGTGCTGAAACTACTTGTTGGAATACTCAAGTTGGTCGCTTTGGAAGCTTGTAATTCAAGTTCCAGTAAACAAGCTCAAAACTACTTCAAAAGCTCTACAGTATATAGTAAGCATTCACCAACTATCAAATTCGATATAGAATCCATTCACCAACTATCAAATTTATTTGAGTTAAATTTCACTATCATCCTTAAAACTGGGGATAAATATATTACGAAACACTTCTGTGATGTTAGCAGAAATTACTTTTAAAAATAGCAGACACTACTATTATTACTATTATTTTGTTGGCATGCTTGCACTAACAGCCATTGTTCAAGAGTAATTTTTGCTAATATCATATTTAATGAGGTTGACTACGATCCATTCGGATGGATCAAACATGCGGATCCATCCAAGTGAAATTTAAAAGTACACAATGTATATAGAAAATCCGACCGTTGGATGTGATCTAACATGTCTAAACTACCTCCAAACAAAATTTCAACTAATTTGGACATGTTTTGCCGAAGCATCAAGTGGTTGCAAAATCAATGTTTTTGAATAGTCATAAATTCGGCTAATTTTGCAACCACTTGATGCATGGGCAAAACATGTCCAAATTAGTTGAAATTTTGTTTGGAGGTAGTTTATACATGTTAGATCACATCCAACGGTCGGATTTTCTATATACATTGTCTACTTTTAAATTTCACTTGGATGGATCCGCATGTTTGATCCATCTGAATGGATCATAGTCAATGGGCGATAGCAAAACTTAGTGGTAGGGCTGTTAACGAACGAGCTTGAACGAGCTTGAACATGGAGCTTGGTTATGTTCATGAACAAAATCTATGTTCAAGCTCTGTTCGTTTACTAACCGAGCTCTAAAAACATGTTCAAGCTTGTTCGTTAAGCTTACCGAACGAACGTAAACGAACGTAAATGAACATTTACCGAGCTTGTTCACGAGTAGTTAATCGAACGTTCTGTTCGTTAACAAGACTTATCAAGCTTGTTCGTGAACATGTTCAGGAACATGTTCGTTAACACAATCAATTTTGTTATGAACAGATTTTCAATCAATCAAACAAAGCTCAATTTTTTAATTAGGAATAATAATATTTAAGCATAATTACCAATGACTAAATCAATTAAATAAAAGGATTAAATATTTGTAGGACAAAAACAAATAAATCCAGCATAATAGCTCCATAGATCCCATTACAAGCATCCATTCCAAGCATAATAAAAAATATAGTATATGTCTAAATTTACTATTTTCGGTACATGTTCATTCACGAACACTTAACGAGCTTGTTCATGAACATCATTTGACGAGCTTGTTCACGAACATTTAACGAGCTTGTTCATGAACATAAATGAACGAACACAGTTATGTTCAAGCTCTGTTCGTTTACTAACCGAGCTCTAAAAATCTGTTCAAGCTTGTTCATTAAGCTTCCTAAACGAACATAAACGAATATGTACCGAGCTTGTTCACGAGTAGTTCGTCGAACGTTCTGTTCGTCAACAGCCCTACTTAGTGGATACGGAATCTGTAGCCCTGTATTTATAGCAATATGGTTAATAATGGGTGGATACCCAATAACAAGTTGGGCCTCCAAAAGCCCGTTTATAACACTTCCACTTATCCATCCATTGTTGTAAGCCGTAATGAACGCTTCAGGATTCATAAAGCTTATCTGATCATGGGTCAATGGATACTTCTGGATCCCAAGTTCAAGAGCCCTTGCCTCGTTAAAACCTTTGCCATGGAAAACCCAGTGGAAAAACCAGTGGCTAAAGGGAAAAGAGTACAAGTCTCTGTAACTTCCCCTGATCGATGGATATCATCAAAGGTGGATACTTCTGGATCCAGAGTTGATGTGTCTGCCTCGTTAAAACCTTTGGCTATGGAAAACCCAGTGGGAAAAACCAATAGCCAAGGAAAAAGAGTACAGCCTGACATTAACTCCCTCTGAAAAGTACAAGCTTCAGGCTTGCAAATCTCTCAACTGTCTCATCCCAATTCCTAGTAAAAGTTTTCTAAAGGTACTGCGAGGTAAAGCTTTAGTAAATAGATCTGCCAGGTTGTTGCAAGACTAGATCTGCTAGATGTCGATCTGGTTGTCTACTTGCTATTCATGCGTCCAGAAGAGCTTGGGGGAATTGTGCTTCGTCCTGTCACCTTTCATGTAGCCACCTCGTAGTTGAGCGATGCAGGCAGCATTGTCTTCATACATGGTGGTTGGTCCAAGATCTCCCTTCTTCAGGCTGGTGGTCTTGAGGATGTGGTGGATGACTGATCGAAGCCAGAAGCATTCTCTGCTAGCTTCGTGGATCGCTATGAGCTCGGAGTGATTAGATGAGGTTGATGTTGAAGTCTGCTTCACAGATCTCCATGAGATGGCCATCCCAGTGTATGTGAATACAAAACCGATCTGGGACTGCGGTGTGTGGGTCGGACATGTATCCTGCATCTGCATAACCAACTAAGTCGGAGGATACACCTTTCTTGAAGTATAGTCTCAGGTCCACAGACCCTTGGAGGTAGCGCAGAAGGTGCTTTACTCCGTTCCACAGGCGCTTTGAGGGCGCTGAACTGTATCTGGCTAGTAGGTTAACTACGAACGCAATATCGGGACGCGTGCAGTTTGCCAGGTATAGGAGTGCTCCTATCGCACTTAGGTAGGGTACTTCAGGACCCAGTACTTCCTCCCCCTTTTCCAGTGGTCGGAAGGGGTTTATATCAACATCCAATGATCTGACGACCATTGGTGTGCTGAGCGGATGACATTTGTCCATGAGGAAGTTTTTCAGCAACTTCTTCGTGTATGTCGATTGGTGTAACAGGATTCCTCTGCTCAAGTGTTCAATTTGTAAGCCTAGGCAGAACTTCGTTTTGCCAAGGTCTTTCATCTCAAAAGTCTGTGTGAGACTCTTGGATATGTCACCTATCTCTTCAGGAGATCCGATGATGTTTAGGTTGTCTACGCAAACGGCTATGATTACGAATCATGTTCCCTTTGCTCTTATAAAGATGCAAGGGCAGACTTCATTTGTTGTGAATCCTTGTTGCACTAGGAACTCACTGAGTCTGTTGTACCACATTCTCCCCGACTGTTTTAGACCATGCAGTGATCTTTGGAGTTTGACAGAATAGACGTCCCGAGGTCTTTCTGTCATTTATGTCGGTAGTTTATATCCGTCTGGGATTCTCATATAGATATCCTTATCTATATTTCCATTTAGGTATGCAGTCACAACGTCCATGAGCTGCATATCCAAGCCTTCCTTTGTAGATAGGCCAATAATGAAACGGAAGGTGATCGCATCCATGACCGGGGAATAGGTATCGTCATAGTCTATTCCCGGTCGTTGGGAAAAGCCTTGTGCAACAAGGCGCACTTTATAGCGCACGATCTCATTATTCTCGTTTCTTTTTCACACAAATACCCATTTATATCCCACAAGTTTAACACCCTTTGGTGTTAGGACTACATGTCCAAAAACTTTGCACTTCGAGAGTGAGTCCAGCTCTACTCCTATTGCCTCGTTCCACTTTGGCCAATCCTTTCTGCGTTTACATTCTGCTAGAGTGCGTGGATCGGTCTCATTGTCGTATTCAGTGACGTGAGTGGCAATAATGAGCGCGAAGTTATCATCGATGATTGTGCTTTTTATGTCCAGTACCTCCCCAGTACGTACATAGTTTAATGATATTTCTCCTACATTTTCCTCTTCAGGGGTTGTTGGGAGGGGAGAGGTATCTGGGCTGAGCTCAGCATCCTGTGGTGGTATCGTTATTATTCCTTCAGGCTTTTTCCTCTTTTGAGGGTTTTGATCTTTGGAGCGGGGGGGGGGGGTCGTCCTCTCTTTTGTTGAGGTACGGCCGCTTCTGCTGCTGGTGGATTGCATCCATCTTTGGGTATGTCAATCCTAGCTGGCGTATTTACAGCAGGGACGTGTGATCTGACAATCTTCTGGTTGTCAGTGAATTTGTCCGGTAAAATGTGAACAGTATTTTGTATTTGAAGGATCTTCATGATCTCGTCTTCACATTGGTTTGTACGCAGATCAAAATGGGATAAAGTTTTGGTATCCCATGAAATGGTCTTTGAAGCTTCTGGCTTCTCTGTGTTAATGCCTAGTTTGGGAAAAGTGCTTTCGTCAAACTCACAATCTGCTAGACGTGCCTTAAAGGCGTCCCCCGTTAGGGGTTCTAGGTATCTAATGATCGATGGTGAGTCGAATCCAATGTAGATACCCAGACGATGTTGAGGACCCATCTTGGTCCTTTGCGGTGGTGCTATGGGGACATAGACAGCACATCCGAATATCCTCAGGTGAGAGATATCCGGCGGGTTCCCATATGCAAGTTGCATCGGAGAATAAAATTGACTACCTGACGGTCGTAATCTTATTAGCGATGCAGCGTGCAAGATGGCATGTCCCCATGCGTTCACCGGCAACTGGCATTGCTTCAACAATGGACGAGCAATCCATTGTAGTCTCTTTATAAGAGATTCGGCTAACCCGTTCTGGGTGTGAACATGAGCTACAGGATGTTCAACTTCTATGCCGGTTGCTTGGCAGTAGTCTAGGAAGACTTGTGATGTGAATTCCCCAGCATTGTCCAGATGCAATTTCTTGATCTGGTTATCTGGGAAATGTGTCCGCAACTTTATGATTTGTGCCAGTAGCTTTGCAAATGCTACGTTGCGGGTGGACAGGATGCACACATACGACCATTTGAAAGATGCGTCAATCAGTACTATGAAGTACCGAATTGGTCCACTTGAGGGGTGAATAGGCCCGTAAATGTCTCCATGTATTCTCTCTAGGAAGCTCGGAGACTCAGTGTCCACCTTCAGGGGGATGGTGTCGTAATCAATTTCCCTTTGTGACAAGGGGGACAAGGAGATGCACCCTTTCGAAGTAGCTTCAGGCTTTTCGAGTTAAGTCCACGGGATTGGGATATGATGCGACGCATCATATTCCTTCCAGGGTGTCCTAGTCGATTGTGCCAGAGTTGGAATTCTGGTTGATTATCGCACTTCTGGTGCTCGAGTGTGTTTGCTTCCATTGCTCTTATCCTTGTATGGTAGAGACCCGACGGGAGTCCCTCAAAACGCTCGACGGTGGTTTTAGCACCGTTTTTATGAGACATTACATACAGGAATTCTCTGTTTTGTTTACTCACCGTCTCGAGGTGGTATCCGTTTAAACGGATATCTTTAAAGCTTAACAGATTTCTATGAGAGTTATAGGGAAGAAAAGCGCATCTTTTATTAGTAGTTGTGTTTTATTGGGGAGCATAAAATGTGCTTACCCTGATCCTTCAATAATTCCTGATGGACCGGAGAATGTATTCACGGTTCCATCATATTTATCATTGCTTTGGAAAAAGCAGATGTCTTGGAGGATCGTGTGCGTAGAGGCACTATCCACTAGGCATTTATAATCCATCAACATGCTAGAATTTAAACAAGCAGATAGTAAATTGTTTTTCAAAAGAAAATTACAGTGCATAGAAAATAAATAATGCCTCAGTCGAGCAGGTCATCGTTTGAGAAGTCCTCAACGATGAACCTGATTGGTTCCATGTCTTCTTGTTCCATCAGGTTTGTCTCAGCTTGCTTCTGCCTCGCTTTGTACAAGTCATGTAGGTGGTGTGGAGTCCGACAATTCCTGGACCAGTGTCCATTCATGCCACACCTATGTCACTTATCTTCCCAGTCCTTTCTGGGGGCAGATGTCTGGCCGTCGTCCTTTCTCTTCCACACATTTTTCTTCTTGCCCTCATTATTGGTTCTTGGAGGGGGTCCTCTAGCCTGCTTCTTCATTGCCTTACCCTTCTGGGATTTGCCTTTGAAGTTGCTCCTCTTCTTCTGAGAGGAGCTGTGATGCGCTTCAGGCGCAGGAGCAGTGCTGGTAGGGCGTGAGTTGGGGGTGGCCAGAAGGAGGTCTCTATTCTGCTCTGCCATCAGAAGGCATGAGAGAAGCTCTGAGTATTTCGTGAACTTTCGTTCATGATACTGTTGCATTAGTATAACATCCTTCTCGTGGAGGGATGTATACGTCTTCTCCAACATACGCTCCTCCTCACCTTTTCACCACACAACTTCAGGCGTGAGGTGATGCTAAAGAGTGTCGAGTTGTACTCGACAATAGACTTAATGTCTTGGAGACGGAGGTTCTCCCATTTATATCGCGCTCGGGGAAGTATAACATCTCTTTGATGTTTATACCTATCCTCGAGGGCGGTCCATAACTCATAAGAGTCTTCCACCGTGAGGTACTCGGCCTTCAGGGTCCGATCGATATGGCGTCTGATATAGATAATTGCTTTCACTTTATCTATATCAGAAACCTTATCGCCTACAGCGATGGCATGGCTCAGTCCCTATGCTCGCAGATGGAGTTTTATGTCCAACTGCCAGGTTAAGTAGTTCTTGCCTGTAGCATCCAATACGTCGAAATCGACGCTCGCAATTTTGGCCATTTATCTCTCTAGCATGTATAAAAATAGGCAATAATTAGATATTTTCACAGAAAAATAAATAATTAAGAACTTCAGACACAAATATTTGCTGCGTGGATCGGCTAATCACCATATTAATTACAGTCCATACAGTCCCAAAAAGAATGAAAGTACAACTCGGGAACCCCCGTGGGGCCCCTATTCTTCTGGAATGGTCCTTCATCTTCTAGAGGCGTCCGCCGGTCTTGTAATTTTACAAAAATATCCTCGCTACATTTTTCTCTCTCAAAAAAGGAAAATAATGCAAGGGAAATAATGGTGATAACTAGCCGATCCAAAACCACAACAAATATAAACATTCGTCGCAGGCAGAAAAAATGCTGCAGGCATTTAATCATCACAGGTAGTTTATTCATTACAGGCAATTAATCATCACAGGCAGTTTATAATGGAAATGAAAATTTTTCGTTTAAAAATTATTGGACCACTGGGCAACGTCTTACACCGTTAGGTTAGTTGACTAACGGCAGAGCGGTCGCAGGATCTTCCTAATTTTTAAACGTATAATAATCAGATAATCCGAATAAAATGCGATGAATTAGAAGCGTGTAATTTGTCTAGATTTTAACGAAAGAGAAATCGTAATTAAATCTGAAAATAATTTTGAAAAATAGAAAATTTATGTTGTCAAACCCTAGTTAGGGTTTTTGGTCGCGTGAGTTGTCGCTTCTGGCGGCTAGGGTTTCCGGACATGCGCGTACAAGGGGGAACCGCTGCAGGCGGCAGGGTACGTCCGCCGCTATTGGCGACGGAGCAGGGGGGTGGTGGGACCGCCGCTGCGGGCGGTGGTGGGACCGCCGCTGCAGGCGGTGGAAACAGCCTGCCGTCGCAGGCGGCGGGGTCAGCCCGCCGTCGGCGGGTTCTGCCCGCCGTCGCAGCGACGGGGCCAGCCCGCCGCTGCAGGCGGCGGGTTTTGCCTGTCGTCTCAGCGACGGGGCCAGCCCGCCGCTGCAGGCGTCGGGATCGCCCGCCGCCACTACAGGCGGCGGGGGTCGCTGCCACTGCAGGCGGCGGGGGTCGCCGTCGCTGCGAGCGGCGGCGATTTCCGCACGCCGCTTCGAGCGGCGGCGGAAATTGCGCGGGATAAGGGGGTCGCGTGACGGCTTCCGGTCGCGCGGCGAAGAAGAATCCCCTATGGTTTAATGGTTTTTGGGGAAGAAGATGGTAAAAATCCGATTTTTATTGAGAAAAAACCATTTTTAATCTTCAAAAAAGCGTTTTTTATTGTAAAAAGTTGATTTTTAACAATAAAACGTTGATTTTTCATTAAACAATTGATCCAAGAATTTGGATCAAGACATATGCGCATACAAATTTAGATCTAGGAAAAAGAATTACCTCTAGATCCTACCCGCCGGATCTAGCGACGTTCGGTGAAGGAAGCTCGTTCGTGTCGCGTTTGTCCGTCGGCAAAGGTTCGACTCAGCCTCGAGCGTGCTGATAACGTGTTGTAAACTTAGTGGCTACGGAATCCGTAGCCCTGTATTTATAGCAATATGGTTACATAATGGGTGGATACCCAATAACAAGTTGGGCCTCCAAAAGCCCGTTTATAACATCCATTTATTTTTTAATCTTTTGTTTTTTATTTTGCCTTTGTTGGGGGTAGCCTTATGCAAGTTGGGAGTCACGAAAATAAGTTATTCATATGCTATATATGTGAAATGATGAGAACTGACTCCTCGGGAAGAAATGCTAGATCCCAACATATTTATAGATAATAAGTAAATTAGCCAAACATCCCGAGAATATTATAGTTCTTAGACTTTACTTCCATAAACTAGCTTTTTCTTAACAATCACCCTCAATTTGAATGATGTTACTGTTCCTATTACAGTATTGTGCTGGCTCACGAGACAGAGAAAATATTTACTCAAATAAAAGAATCCAAGATGGATGCATCGTCTCAACCCGAAAACCCAGAGGCCCACATAAAAAGCTAGCTGCTTGTCCAGTCAAACCGACGGTTCAAATGCTCCCGAATACAAAGGAGTCAGTTAGTAACAGGAGTAAATGGCTTGCCGTTATCCCCCATTTTAAGGATGACGGCACCAAGGAGGGACAATAATGGTGTCATTAAAGGAGGCCGTTATTAGTTAATGGCACTCAGAGGAACCATCGTCTATAAGAAGCCTAAACCTCGACAAGACAATCACATCTCTCAAGATATACTAAACACTTAGATACTCTGACACTAAGTTATCTGATTCCACTTTATATTTCCATAATAGCTCAGCGAGACAGTGATCAGACGACCTCCCAATAGGTCAGACCTAGCTGCCCCGAACCTGTTCTTAGTCATCCACTGACTTAAGCATCGAAGGGGATTTGAGTCGGAACCCAGATCCGACCCCCTAACGATTTTCCTGTGTTGCAGACCTACGAGAATAGCTCGGAGTTAGGTCAGGCTTCGACTCAATAGCTCAGACCTGGCTCTCACCGACCTGGGACTTAAGCATTGGAGCGGATTGGGTCGGAACCCAGATCCGAACCCCCTGACAATTTTCCTGTGTTGCATACCTACGAAAATAACTCGGGGTTAGGTTAGGCTTCGACTCAATAGCTCGAACCTGGCTCTCACCGACCCTGGACCATCCTTCCTTGGGTCCCACTCTTCAACAGACGGTGTGTTACCGAAGGCATCCTCATTAGCGCACTACTCAATGTTGGCGATTTTACCCGTCAACAATTGGCGCCGTCTGTGTGAATAAGAGTCAACATCCACATCTCCACCTAACACTGACGATGTCGACTCACCCCACCAATCAAGGGCCCAGAAAGCACATCGCTATTGAGGAAGCAGATGCTCCTCTACTCCATATGGACCCTAGATCCTCCTCCCAAGTCCCAAGAGGATCCGATCCACAATTGGTAACATTGGAGCAATTTCAAGCGTTCTCTCATGAAGTCAATGTGAACATTTAGGCATTAACTTCCGTCATAGAACGGCTAACAAGTAGACAGCCCCAATTGATTGAAGGACCAAAGCACGTTGATGTGGAACCAAGCCCCGAGAGGCTATCATCCACCCTAGGAGGCCGAAGGAATGAAGAGCCGAACTCAGAGCGACAAGTCGTCCCCATGACTACCCCTCTTCAACGACCTTGACACGATCCCGAGATCGATCATCTTGAAGGAGGTCAAGATGGCAAAAATAAAGGCAACGATAACTATGCATGACCCAAAGGCCCGAGACCCTCAACCAATTGGAAAGGATCGTGTCATCCTGCTCAGAACGATGATCAATGTGGAAGGTATGGTCACAAAAGGGACCATAGTCATTGTGCCCCTGGCAATCCAAATTAGGACACAAGCAGAAGAGTTAGTGAAACAATCCTCCCGCTCCGAGTCCTCCTAATCACTCAAGTGAGGATGAAGACGATTCCTCCAGTGTCTCAACCAATCAAAAACCCAGACACCGAGCTAATGTAGAATGACCTCGTTCTGCATCTTCAAGCTCAGACGGCGAGCACAATCCGCTGAAGAAGAGCATTACTTCAGTCCTCTGGCTACCTAGGTTCAAGATGCCCAACCTGGATAAGTATAATGGCTCAGGTGACCCTTGAGAACACGTCTAAGATTACAATGGGGTGATGGAAATACATGGAGCAGATGACGCCCTCCTCTGTCGTGATTTTAAGATGACCCTATGCAAAGCTGCAAAGTAATGATATCATGGCTCCCTAACCATAGCATTGGATCATTTAAGAGTTTAGCTCAAGCTTTCTACCGTAATTCATGGCAGGTTAAAGGACAAATCGAAGTTCAGACCATCTGTTCACCCGGAAACAGGGGGGAAACCTGAGGGGCTTCCTCAAGTGTTTTAACCTAGAAAGGCTAAACATGGAAAGTTGCAATGTCGACATCACCATTGCTGCACTCAAAAAAGGGATCCACTGTGAGGATCTGATGAAGTTGTTATACCACAAGCCTCCTCGTAACCTAGATCATCTCTTTACCAGGGCAGAGAAATATATGATGGCAGAGGAAGCACTGGCCACCCAAGACAGAAACACCTCCAAGCCCCCTGCTAAAACAAGAAGGGCAACTTGGACTCGGGACGGAACTCGTCAAGAATCTAGATATCAAAGGCGACGGGACAGGAGCCCTCGAGGTAGGTCACGTGCAGCTGATGAGACCTTCACAAAACTCAACACACCAAGGCCGAAGTATTAGCCTATGCCAAGGGTGAGCGTAATTCGATCGGTCTCCTCCAAAGATGAAAAGCAAGTACGAGAATAGGAACGACCTCAAATTTTGTAGATATCACCAAGACCATGGCCACGACACTGAAAACTGTTGGGACCTGAGATGGCAAAGAGAATACTAGAGGGGGTGAATAGTATTTTCAGAAATTAAAATTTCACCTCTAGAAATCTCCCTAAGGTTAATATAGAATTACTTAATATCAATCTTAATCAACAAATACTTGTGTTAACGAATATGGCCTGCTTGGCCACGGCCCACGACATATACTCTTGGGTTGAATAAGTCAACCCATGTCCCCTCTTAAAGAGCCTTTAATTGTGGGCAATTACCCCTCATCATGGGCCACTTAATTGGTTAATAAAGAAGAAATTAGGGGTAATTAAGGCCAGGAATCTGCATCAATGGCCTTTTTATGGTGGCCATTACATCTATGAAGACCACTTAAATGACCACTAATTGAGCAATTAGTGGGGGGGAGTGGAGGGGGGAATTGACAAGCCATCACCAAGGAGATAAATACTCCAAGTGGAAAAAGAAAAGGGGGGAGGCCAGATCTCCACTCAAGGCTAATTATTATAAAAAAAATTTTACCTCATCTTTCTTTTTAATTCTTCTTGTTATTTTCGTCCATGAGAAGCTAACTTGACCTCTGTAAACTCAGCCTCTTATTGAAAGAAGCTTGCAAAGTGTACCATTATTGTTTGTGGTGTTAATTGTTTTTAGCTTATCAAGAACCTTCTTGATTAGTGCCTCAATTTCCTTGGCAGACCCGTGATTCTCTTATGTTCTGAAGATATGCAATTGATCAACATGGGTTTCCCCAACCCTATAGATACAAACAAGTAATTAACCATTTACCTTTGCTAATATACCAAAAACATCAAGAAATCATACCTGTTAGTGCATGGGTATAGATCCTGCTAGAGTATCCATGTACCCGACCCATTTGGCACCCGCAACCCGATACCCGTTGCTCAAAGCAGGGTGTTGTCGAGTCAGACAAATGAGTCATTCGACCCTTAGGCTTACACTGATATTCAGGGGGAGGTTAATGGAGACGAGTAAATGGTCAGCCGTTATCTTGAATCCCAAAGGAGATCTTGTCCGAATCAATGAGGGACGGTTACACACAATCAAGGAGGAACAACCAATAAATGGATGAAAGGACAAAGGTAAAGAGGTTTCAATTCGAAGGTACGAGATCTAAGACATAGAACTCTACTTTCTCAGCAGATATCTCTTACTCTATAGAGCTAGCGACGACAGATCTGAGGCAAACCTCCGTGGGTCGATCTCAGCTGCTCCTAGCTTCCTCTCTTCCTTAAGTTCCCATACTAACTTAAGCATCGGAGTGGATTTAGATCAAAACTCAGATCGACCCCCTAACGTGTCTTTGTAGTGTAGATCGACGCATCACCATCAACCGCAAAGGTATTAATCGAGCTTCCTAGCCTCGAACAATCGACACATCAGCTGTCCGAGGGTCGATTGAGTACCGCATCATCATCTACCTCCATCATTCGACCCAGGTTCTTCCAACCTAGGGTCCTACTTGACTCACTAACGAGGCTCTAGCTCAGCACGAAGGGCCCACGTCAGACCGACAACTGTCTCGGTCATTTTTGGCTTTAACAGTTCTGCGCTGTCTATGGAAAATCACGAGTCAACATCCCGATCGACCAACCACTCGACCATGTCGACTCACCCATTAACATCCTCCAGGAATAACTCGACACCTCCCAGCGTCAGCCTCATCAACATGATAACGGGAGGTCCCCTGCACCCAGAGCTGTCAACCTCTCTCTAAAGCTCCTACGCCGGAAGTTTGATGACAGTATCTGTAGGGCAAAAGCGTCCCAGAGACTATACACCTCCTATCTTCTTCTCAGCCGAAGATCTGGAGGGTGTAGAACTATCGCAGGATGATGCCGTCGTCATCACGTCCACCATCAACAAGATCGACGTAAAGAGGTTACTTGTCGACACCGAAAGCTCGTGCGATATACTCTTCTTCACTACGTTGGAGAGGATGAGGTTGTCCTCTGCGGAGTTGACGCCCTGTTCAGGGCCCCTGGTGGGATTCACCGAACATTCTGCCCCAATAGCAGGCATCATCACCCTACCGGTGACCCTCAACATGTATCCTCGATAAATCACTCACCTGACCAGTTTCATGGTGGTGAAGATCAACTCGGCATACAACGGGATCATCAGAGGACCACTACTAAATGCTATAGAAGTGGTGGTCTCAACTTTCTACCAGATGATCAAATTCTAGACCATCGAGGGAGTCGGAAAGGCAAGAGGGAATCAGAAGCATGCGCAGTCGTATTATACATTGTCCATTGCTTTGAGGAGGATTGGGCAGGCAGACTCAATCGATCCCAGAGGCAAATATTGACGACCCGCAGCATTCAAAGAGACGGAGGACATCCGGATCTCCAAATAGGAAGGGAAAGCTGTCTCTATTGGACCAATGCTCCCCCTTGACCTACGGGAACAATTGATCGCTCTTTTGAAAGAGCACGCAGACATTTTCGCCTAGTCCTTGAAGGATATGCACGACATCGACCCCGAGGTGGATTACCACAAACTGAAAGTCGGCCCGACTTCTAGGCCCATGAAGCAAATGAAGAGAAATATGGGAGGAGAAAAGATGAAGGCTACAATCGAGGAAGTGGATCGACTTCTGGAGGCAGGCTTCATTCAAGAAGTCAGATATCTAGATTGGCTCTTGAATGTCGTGATGGTGAAGAAGGAGAACAGCAAATGGCAGATGTGCGTCGACTTCATCGATCTCAACAAAGCGTGCTCGAAGGATAGTTACCCTCGGCCACGAATCGACCATCTGGTCGACAGTGCTTTAGGCTACTAACTCCTCAGCTTCATAGATGCATTCTCAGGATATAACCAGATCCAGATGGCACTGGAGGACGAAGGGAAAACTTCTTTCACCACTGATAGAGGTATTTTCTGTAACACCAAAATGCCTTTTAATTTGAAGAATGCAAGGGCTACTTACCAAAGCATGATAAACGGAGTCTTCGAGGCTCAAATCGGTCGAAACCTAGAAGTCTACGTCGACGACATATTGGTCAAGTCAAAAAAGCCGACGAATCACATTGCAGATCTCCGAGAGATATTCGCACAGATCCTGCGATACAACATTCGACTGAACCCTGCCAAATGTACCTTTAGGGTTCGGTCGGGAAAGTTCCTCGGTTTCATGCTGATGAATCGAGGGATTGAGGCCAACCCCGACAAGATTGCTGCGATCGTTACGATGAAGGAGCCTTCGACCCTCAGAGAACTCCAAGAGCTGAACGAAAGAATAGCAGCTTTGGACCGATTCTTGTCTAAATCAGCCGAGAGGTCGTTGCCTTTCTTCAAAGTGCTGAGGAAGGCGATAGCCTCTGCATCGAGTGGCAAAAGAGTCATCGAGTAGGACGCATACTGCAAGAAGGCTTTCTCCAAGTTAAAGGAGTACCTCTGCAGCCCACCACTCCTAACCAAGTCAGATAAAGGTGACCAATTCATCATCTATCTGGCCGCCATCATGGAGGCCGTAAGCTTTGCACTCGTCAAAGAAGACTGGGGGATACAACTACCCATCTACTACGTTAGTCAGGTTCTCCGAGGTGCAGAAATCAACTATTCGAGGATAGAGAAGATGGCTTTCCCACTGATCCAATCTGCGAGGAGGTTACGACCGTACTTTTAAGCGCACACCATCATGGTCCTCACAGACACTCCCCTAGAACATACCCTAAAAGGCTTGATCGTTCAGGGAGAATGACCAAATGGGGGGTCGAGCTAAGCGAATTCGACATGCAGTTCAAGTCGAGGACCACCATCAAAGGACAGGCTCTCGTCGACTTCATTGTCGAACTCACTTACGACGACGTCCCAGAGGAAGAGGTATGTGTTGCTAACATACTACCCAAGAATACCCCCTCACCCTCAACGGGTATCAATTCGTCAACAGATACTAGGGCTGGACAAAGATCCGATTAAACGATTGAATCCACCTGATCCGATCCGAAAAAGTAGATCGGATATCCGATCCGATGAAAGTGACTTGCTATTAATAAGCAGATCCGACCGATCCGTTTGTAACTGATTCGGATTCAGATTTTAGTTTTCATCCGACAGAATGTGATCCGATCCGATTAGGTTTTGAGCGGATTGTGTTATTGTCTAAGTTCATCCGAATATCCGATTCTCAATCCGATCCGATTTTTTTTCACTACTACCTAAAAGCCCATGAATCAATGCATCATGGCTATTGGTTAAGAAGACTAACAGACTCAATTGCATCCCCCCATCGATCCCCATCATTTTTGCTGGAAGGAGAGCTCTTGGTTATCAAGCTCATCCTCCTTGAAGATGATGCCAAACTAGTATGAAGATATTGCAAACAGAGATAGCTTCTTTATGTTATTCTAGCAATTTGTATTTTTGTAAGGATATTTCGTTTCGACATTGGAATTGACTTCAGTGTTTAAAAGTTAAACTTTCAGAATCTAATGAAACAAGTTACAAATTGTGGCATCAATAACTTTAAAATTTCAATAAAGCTAATATTAATCCGATCCGAATCGTATCCGATCCGAAATTCTAATCATCCGAATTTTCAGATTAACTTTTTTTATTAGTGGATGCAGATCAGATTTTTCATCATCCGATTCAATCGGATCGGATGGTGGATTGAGGCATAATCCGATCCGAATATTCGGATGCCCACCCCTAACGGATACAATTGAAGACAAGGGAACCTGAATCGTACAAATTGACAATTCGGCCACTTAAGCCGGAAGCAGGGCCAGAATAATTGTCCAAACGTCAGCCAACAATATACTCGACTACGCTCTCCGCGTCGATTTCCAGACCACAAATAATGGAGCTGAGTACGAAGCGGCCATCAACAGACTCTGATTGGCTCTAGCCCTAGGAGCAAAAGTGGTCCAACTACTCAGCGATTCCAGCCTCGTCGTCCACCAACTAAACAGAATCGTTGAGGCCTGCGAAGACTCAATACAGAGTTACATGCAAGTTGCTAAGGCAGAGCTTGCCAAGTTCAGACGCGTGGAAATCCATCATGTACCAAGTTCGAAGAATCATCGAGCCGACGCCTTGTCAAAGCTCGCATCATCCTCCCCCACGGGGCTCGGTCGGGCAGTGTATGTACAACGTCTACCACACCCCAGCGGGTTAGAGCAGGAGCTGCTAAGCCTCGACCAAGGAATCACTTGGATGGATCCCATAATCCGTTACCTGAACACAAGAGAGAAGCTGATCGACCCAGTGGAGGCACGAAAGCTAGAACGGAAAGCCTACCAATTCGTCCTGCTAGATGGTTCATTGTACAAGAGGTGATGGACCAGGTATGACGTTTTTCCCTACCTCAAATGTTTAGCCCTGCAAGATGCGCACTATCTGATCCAAGCGATTTATAAGGGCGATTGTGGAAATCATTACGGGGGGAAAGCTATAGCTTTGAAGGCCGTAAGACACGGCTATTTTTGGCCAACGATGTTCAAGGATGCCGTCGAATACATTCAAAAGTGCTCGACTTGCCAAAAATTCTCTAAGATTAGCTCGGCCCCATCAACTAATCTGATCCCCATCATTAGTCCAGTTCCGTTTGCCAAGTGGTGATTGGACCTCCTTGGTATATTCAAACAAGTGAGTGTGCAACAGAAGTTCCTTATGGTGGCGATCGACTACTTCACAAAGTGGATCGAAGCAGATCCCCTGTCCCAGATCACCTGGAAGGAAGCTCGGAGCTTCGTCTGGAATTCGATCATCTGTCGTTTTGGCATCCCACAATCCATTGTGACGAACAATGGAACACAATTCAACAGCGCCAGCTTCTGAGACTTCTGCACCGATCTGAAGATTAAGCTACACTTCGCCTCTGTCGTCCATCCCCAGTCGAATGGATTGGAAGAGGCAGCCAACAAAATCATTCTCGGACCCCTTCAAAAGAGAATAACCGGGCTCAAAGGGACCTGGCCAGAAGAAATCCCCGGTATACTATGGTCATGCAGAATTACCCACAAAACCTCGATGGGGGTAACACCATTTGTTTTGGCTTATGGATGCGAGACAGTCGTCCCAGTGGAAGTTAATGAGCGACCGCTTCGTCTCCAATACTATGACAAATAAAGAAACTCGGAAGGACTCAAACTCAACCTACAACTGGTAGATGAGATCCGCGAACGAGCTCTGGCGACCCTCATTGAACAAAAAGGACGTATGGCCTGCTATTTCAACTCGAGGGTCCACGAATGCAGCTTCCATGTAGGCGACTTGGTGTTGTGTAAGGCTGTTTTCACTCCCGAGATTCTCAAACAAGGAAAGCTCGCTGCAAAGTGGGAAGGACTTTACACAGTGATCGATGTGCTCGGTCCTGCCACCTACCGACTCGCTACATTGGATGATAGAGAACTTCCTCACCATTGGAACGTAGAGCATTTGTAGAAATACTATCAATGGTTATACCAACGAGGACAAATGCACCAATCGATCGAAGGTTATCTTTGTCTTTTATCTTATGCATATTCATGATAAATACAAAGTTGATGGTTTTTTGATATCTGTCCAACAATTTTCTAAGACTAGTCACCGGCTGTAAGTCGAAGGGGCCTCACCCCTCGCCACCGAACGACCCTAGTCATCGGCGTAATTTGAAGGGGCCTCGCCCCGAATGACCCTTATCGTCAGCTGTAAGCCGGGGGATCCCCCTCACCACTGAAGGACCCACGGTAGTCGTCGTCCATAAGTCAAAGGGGCCTCGCCTCTCGCCACCGAATGACCCTAGTCATCGACCATAAGCCGAAGAGGCCTCGCCCCTCGCCACCGAACGACCCTAGTCGATGGCCATAAGTAGAAGGAGCCTCGCCCCTCGCCACCGAACGACCCTAAGCGTCAGCCGTAAGTCGAAAA
>JAULAV010006197.1:0-25012 GCA_030789695.1 Scilla litardierei
ACCCGTGCAGGCGAACCACTTCCCTCATGAAAGCTGTTGCCACCGTAACTGCAGTGTATGGGTGTTTGAGGGGTATGAAATGGGCGTACTTGCTGAGCCGATCGACCACCACTAGTATAGAACTGTAACCCTCTGATCGCGGCAACCCCTCAATGAAATCCATACTGATATCCTCCCAGACTCTCTCTGGCAAGGCTAATGGCTGTAAAAGACCCGCGGGTTCCATTGCCATATATTTGTGACGCTGGCACACGTCACACTCTGCTATCCGCTGGGCAATGTCTTTCTTCATCCCGGGCCAGTATATCTCCCTCGCCATCCTCCTATAAGTCTGCTGTACCCCGGAGTGTCCCCCGATGGCGCTGCCGTGGAACTCCTGAAAGATCATGGGAATGTGGGAGGACCCCCTGGGAATAACCAGCCTGCCGTGGTATAGCAGCCTCTGCCCCTCCATGTTGTATCCCGGAAAGTCAGCGGACCCCTGCTGTAGTGCCTCACGGATCCTCGCCAGTTCCGCATCAGCCTCAATCTCTCTACTCAAGGGCTCCCAATCCAAGAGGACTGGTGCTGAGATGGCTGCTACCTCTGCAATCTCCTCGCGGCGTGACAAGGCGTCAGCCGCCTTGTTCTCCAGGCCTGGGTGGTACTATATCTCGAATGTAAAATGCACCAGCTTGGAGAGCCACCTCTGGTGCTCCTCGGTGACCATGCGCTGCTCCAATAAATATCTCAAACTCCGCTGGTCGGTTCGCACTATGAACTTCCTACCCAACAAGTAGGGCCGCCACTTCTGAATGGCGCGTACAATCGCCATCAACTCCCTCTCATAAACTGACTTCAGCCTCGCCCGTGCTGACAGAGTCTGGCTAAAGAAAGCAATCGGTCTCTGGTCCTGCATCAACACTGCTCCCAAGCCATGCCCTGATGCGTCGGTGTCTATCACAAATGGTCTGCTGAAATCTGGGAGTGCTAAAACTGGCACCGACGTCATCGCCTGCTTCAGGGCCTCGAATGCCCTGGTAGCCTCCTCGCTCCAGTGGAAATTGTCCTTTAGTTGCTCGGTGAGAGGCCAAGCAATCGTGCTATACCATTGGACAAATTTCCTGTAATATCCTGTCAAGCCCAAGAAGCCTCGCAGTCCCCGTAAAGTGGAAGGCACCGGCCAGTCTAGCATGGCTGCAATCTTGGTCCTGTCGGCTGCAACTCCCTCTGCTGACACCACGTGTCCTAAGTACTCCACCTGTGGCTGGCCAAACAGACACTTCTTCTTGTTCGCACAGAGCTGCTGCTCCTGTAGCTCATGCAACACCGCCCGCAGATGCCCCACATGCTCCTCCATACTGCGGCTGTACACCAGAATGTCATCAAAGAAGACCAGCACAAATCTCCTCAGAAAAGGTCAGAAGACCTTGTTCATCAAGGCCTGGAATGTCGCCGGTGCATTCGTCAGGCCGAAGGGCATGCCTAGGAACTCATAATGCCCCTCGTGAGTCCTGAAGGCAGTCTTTGGAACGTCGGCCGCCCTCATCCGTATCCGATGGTAACCAGACTTAAGATCAATGTTGGAAAAATATGCTGCCTCGTGGAGTTCATCCAGTAGCTCATCAATCACATGGATATGAAATTTATCTGCCACCGTCTCCTTATTCAGGGCCATGTAATCCACGTAAAATCTCCAGCTGCCGTCCTTCTTCTTCACCAACAACACCGGGCTAGAGAAAGGGCTAGTGCTCGGTTGAATAACCCCTGCCTGCAACATCTCCTCCACCAGCCTCTTTATCTCATCCTTCTGTACCTGGGGGTACCTGTAGGGTCGCACACTGATGGGGGACACGCCCTCCCTCAAAACGATGGCATGCTCATGATCTCTGTGTGGTGGTAGCCCCTGCGGTGTCTGGAAGACCTCCTCAAACTAGGCCAACAACTGTCTACCTCCGGTGCTACCGCCTGTGTGGGGTCCTCACTCTGTACTGTCGCTGTCACAGCATGTAGCTCCACCAAGAAGCCTCCCCCTGTGGTGTGGATCGCCCTGGACATGGCCTTATAAGACACCAAGGAACGGCAGGGACTGGGGTCCCCCTGCAATACGACTGAGTCGACGGGCCTCCTGTGATCTGGTGGTGCCCTCCACTCTGCTGAAATTCTTCGCCTGGTCCCCAAAAGACTGAAAACCCCCAAACTGCGCTCCTCGGACCTCGGGCGGGGCCCCAGGGGGCCTGAAAATCATCGAACTAGGCTGTCGGGCCTCCTGGGGGGTCGGTGGGCCCCCCAGGGGTCCGGCGGGCCTCGGGTCCCCCCTCTGGGGTCGGCCGAGGCCCCCCAGGCCGCCGTCGGGGCCGGCCGGACCTGAAAATGGGCCGGTGGGCCCCAGGCGGCGGCGCCTGGGCCCGCCGAGGCCACAGGGGGGCGGCGGATGCGGCCTCCCCTCCCAGGGGCCTGGCGGCCCCCCGCCGCCCCTCTGGGGGTTCGCCGGGCCCCCCAGATGCTCCTGGGGGGTCGGCGGCCACTCGGAGGGTTGCCGGCTTGCCAGGATTCCTCCTCCGGTCCCCTTGTTGTCGTGGTGTGGCGGTGCGTGACCTTGGTGAGTCCCCCACGCTTGGTCTCCTTGATCGAAGCCCCCGTTTTCGTCTAGATCCGGATCATCTTCAAAAAAAATTGCCTTTTTCCCTTTGTCCTTCGCCAAAGGTGGCTCCTTTTTGCTTGGATCCGCCTTTGGTACAAGGTGAGCGGTCAACGCCGCTATAGCCTCCGTCAATTCCGAAAGTTTCGCCTCCGTTTTCCCTTGATTTTCTTTCATCTTGGCCTCCGTTTTCTCTTGATTTTCTTCATCTCCTTCCGGATCTCCGCGGCCATCTCCGCATTTTCTTTCCTCAAATCGATGAAACCCTTGCTAATTTGGGCTTGAATTCTCTCAACTTTTCCTTCCAAGACTTCAATCCGCTCCGTGGATCGCGTGTTCGCCATGGATCAACCGCTCTGATACCAATTTGATACGACTAGGGCTTTTTGTGGGGATCAAAGGTAGGATTTTTATGGCTTTTCGACTTCCTAATCTAGGGTTTAATGCCAAAGAACTGATCTGAAATTGCTAAATAATTGCTAGAATAATAGATCTAATGACTAAAACAACTAATTATCAAATAGGAATTAAACTAGGGAAACTAGGAAATAAAATACCTTGATCAATTCTTCGATAAAGCGCATCCTAGGGCCGGCCGGCCCCTTTAGTGGGGGAGGGGTTAATAAATGTCTAATTACCATCTTACCCTCCCCACTTATGACTAATCACAAGTTTGGGACCGGGTCCGTGGTGGACCCAAGTCGCCGCCTCCGATGGTAGACCCGAATAGCCGGCCCCTCCTCTTGCCGCACCGCCGCAACCGCATCAGATTAATACTTCATATATGAGACTGGGAGACCAAGGACTTCTCTTGAAGTCATGATAAGAACTTAAGACATTATTTGGGCGAAGTGAGATGGAGTAATTGTCGAAGTCAGACATTGTAGCTGGCTCAAGGGGAATTTTTTTGATGAAGCTCTCCTACAGATTCTCTTTGCTGTCTGGAGAGTATTTGAAGTTGCAAAGCAACATGTCTTGTGAGATAAATGACTTCTCTAATTAATTCATTAATCTCTTTGCTCATAGAATAAGTTTGCCAATCAAACCAATCTAAGGTGAAAAGTTGGACACGTTAATCCTCCTATTTATCCGCTATGAGACATTTATGTAGGATTTAGCAAAGTAGCTATGATAAGTACCAATAGTGCCAATAGAAACCATGAAGCATGGATACGAAAATAGGAACTTGGGGACGGAAGCATAATGGAAAATCAAAACTGACGATCTCCACCATCACTGATCTTTTCATTCAATATGGAAGTTCTTACAAGTGCCATTATGGTACAAATGAAAACATTATTTATGGGGTGCAAGTATGCAAGAGGTCTGGACTCCGAGCTTTGCTTGTCCAGACTACAATTTATTGTCAAGAAGGCTTTTCGCAAACTCCATGCACCAGAAAAGTGGCTGTATGCTCTATCACCAAGATTCAGCATTTGTTGGACTTCTAATGGGAGGTCACACCCTTTGTCCATTGTAAGATCCAACCCTAGGTTAGCAAGTTTTTTCATGGATAGTATAACCCTAGTAGGTTGCACGAACAGATAAGTATGTGATACAGTATGCTATGAGTACATGCATATTTAAAAAATTAAAAAGAAATCCCAAATACAGATCCATCTTGTATATGACAATTAAATACTATTTTATGATATATACTATTTTATGATGTAGGTACATACGTAGGTACGTGTACGTACGTAGGTACGTATGGGCGTCAGTTAGCCATGGAGGAAAGCTAGCTCACGCAACTGACCTTCAACCCATTTTTTCGACGGTCAGATATGTGTTATTCATGTTCTAAAATCCCAACAATTTTGTGGTGAGCCTTGGGAGTTTTGATTGTTCATCTAACCGTCACAAAAAGTTCTATTAAGGTGAAACCGTTAAATTTGCGATGGGTGGATGACGAGCAAAACAACTTGGATTCATTTGAAAATTGGGGGTTTGTGTTTTAGAACATGAAGATCAAAATAAACGGTTCGGATTGAATGGAAAAATAAGGGGGTGTTGGTGGGGGTTTGACACATGTATGTATGTATGCATGTATGTGAGAAAATATGATTCAATCATGAAACAACATTCAGACCAGAGATGAATCCAACCGTATCCATGGACTACGTTAAACCACATATTTAATGAAGTGATGTATGGATGTATGTAGTGAGAAAATATAATTCAATCATGAAACAATAATCATCCCAAAGATGAATCCAACCCAATCCAACCGTATCCCTGGACTACTTTAAACCACATATTTAGTGAAGTGTCTGACGTGAATCTATTAATGGACTACTTTAAAGCAAGTTTTTAGGTCTCGGTTTCGGTCTCGGTTTCGCTCCTCCCAAAATTGTGGTTTCGGTATTGGTATCGCTCGTTTCGGCGGGTTCGAAAGCAAGTTTCGGTTTCGTCCGTATCGCTAGTTTCGACAGTTTCGTTTCGGGTATCGGTATCGGTTTCGGAAATACTTAAATACTAAATAGATAAATAAATTAATCAATTGAAGTTTGCATTATGCACCCACCGTTTTACTTTGCGCACCTACCACTTATTTACAAGTTTGCCAAAAAATAGCCGAGTTTCTTTCCGCTCCCACCGTTTTGCTTTGCGAACATACCACATATTTGCATGTTTGTCCCAAAAAATCTTTAGGAGACATCTGAGCCACTTATTTACAAGTTTGCCATTTCTTATTTTTAAATACAGCCCACTACTACTAGTTTACAAGTTTGACAGTTGAAAACAAATGCAGCACTCCCATGACCTAACTCCTCATCTTTCGGGGGCGGTGGGCTCTTCTTCTTTGGGAGGGCGGGAGGCGGGAGCCAGGAGGGGGGAGGGCGGAAGGAAGAAGGGGAGGCGGGAGGGCGGGAGGAGAGGTAAGTCTCTCTCTCCCCCCTTCTTCTCTTCCTCTTTTTTTTTCCTTTTCTTCTTCTTTTTCTTCTTGTTTTCTTCTTCTTTTTTGATGTTGATGTAAAACAGTGACATTTTTTTATTTTACCCCCTTCTTTGATGTTCTTTCTCTTCCCATTCCTCTATTTTCTTCTTTTTTAATTGGTTTCGGCCGGAACGGTGCCGTTTTGGCCGGTTTCGGCCGAAACCGGTTGAAACTGGCTGAAACGGCAAGGTTCCGGCCGAGACCGGAACAAAACCCGAGTTTCAGTTTTGGTACCACCGAGATTGAAACGAAATGGCTGATACCCAAGGGTATCGGCTGACACCTTGAACCATGCCACATATTAACATTTTTTTGCTCTTTCAAATACTTTGATAAAATGTGCCCACCCCACATTTTATCTAAGCAGTGATCCATATATCTATTCTCTTATGACTTATGAGTAGTATTTAACCTACATGTATTTGTCAAAATACGAATATGAATTGCATTAATATATATTTATTTGATATGTAATTAAAAAGAAAGAAAGTGTACATCATTTGCTTTTCTTGATTTTGCTAGAAACAAGTTACCATCTTTGTTTTATTCGAACCCTATGATTGTAATAAACTTGTTCGAAGTGGTGGCACAATCCCAATGAGTTCTTTATTTGTTTAGTACAGTATACTAAAAAGATGGACTAGTATCTCCTCAATAAAGTACAATGCCAACCTGGATTACAACACAAAAAAAGAAGAAAATAAGGTCGAAACAAGAAAGAAAAGAGAGACTGCAACATAACCATTCCCAGCTTGAACATACATTCAAAGGAAAGAAACCCTAAATTCATCACAAAAATATGGAGCACATATACATACAACAAATGCTTGCAACTTGGATAAGCTAGTTGTGCACAATTCTTGCAACTTAATTCAAATCATCATCATTCACTAATTTTACTACAATCCTGTCACTTAGCCCTTATATGAGCACTACATATCGTAGGATCAAAACAAACTTTTCTAAATCCAATCAAACCAATTTTTAAAAATGTAATCGATTCCTACCCTACTTGAAAACCTAACATAACTCAAATAATGTTTATCTTATACTGACATAGAATTTGCATGGTTCAATGGCTAAAAATAATGCATCCCGTTCAACCACTTGATTTATGACAAAAAAGTCCAGAAGTAGTTGATATGCTATAGTTGGTTTAATTTAAGTGTGCAGATCAAGATAGGCCGTTTGGATCATTCACAGAATGGTTCGCCGTAAAGTTCTCACTAAGTTCTTAATAGATTGCTTCCTTACGCACACATTAAGAGACATGTGATTGTGAAGTGTTCAACATACGACCTTTAGATTCTATCTCACTTCGATACATGTCGTAGACACAAGTTTTTAAGTTTTTAAAAATTGTACAAATGCTCAAAGTGTTTGAAATGTGTCGGTCAGCTACCATAAAAGTGTTAGTATCTGAGACAACACTTATTTTAGGGTGTTTGTACTTCATAGATTTTGAGGTTCCCAAGTGATAGTTGCTTCCTAAGCATCTATTTTAACTCTTTTTTTCTTTTTATCCTGGGCACGTGGTGTGTATGTTTTCCTTAAATCTTTTTTCATGGTATCATTTGAAGATGCTTTCAATGGATCAGTCAATTTCCTCTTGGGGAGAAGCCTCCCTTTTGCTTATTTCCCCTTGCATCTTTCTTCACAGTGCCATATGTGATTAGTTATAGATATCATCTTAATCCTGTATTGAATCATTTTGCCACATATTCGTATGTCCTGAAGTTTGAAACCTGTTGTTAATCTTGTCATTGGAGAATGTGTCGCCTTATATTCCAGTAAGTTGGAAGTTAAGTCCTTAAATTACTTAAAAGAACATCTGATTCAGAAAATCATGCATATTCCAGACTGTCTTTACAAGCCAAATGACGAAGAACTGGGTCAATGGGCCGACCCAGGTTTTATTTTTGGTCCAATTTCCCATGTTTGGGCCAGAGTTAATTTCTGCATGCAAGTTATTTTGTTTTTGATGTGTCTGAGGGTGTAGATTGATCTATTCATTAACTTGATATATTTATGAAATTTAAAATTTTATCCATTCTTTAAGAAATATATTTTGAAATCATGAGCAGATATTGCACAGGATGAAATGAAATTAATGATTTTACAGCCGTCGTCATTTTTGAATGTTTCATATTTATTAAATATATGCATACAACTCTTGTGAATTTGCCAAGTGTTGCCAACTTACAATCTGAATTTAGTCCTCTAGCAAGCAAAATTAAAAGACTAATACTTTAAAGGACTGGGGCTGGTAAGACCTCAGCCCCGACTACCCAGGTCGTGGGTTCGAGGCCCGCTGCCAATGAATTGAGGGGCGTTTGGTGGGTAATCTGTAAGTCCTCTGTAAGCGCTCTAAGAGCCCGGAGGCTTGCACTGGCCCGTGGTGGGGACCGCTGTCTAAACCACCCGAACTTTTATGAATTAAAAAAAAGGACTGGGGCTGGTAAATTTAAGCCTTTAAAGTAGTTTCAGCCTGTTGAGAATATAAACTTAATTCAATGTTCTTAATTCAAAGTTCATAGTACGTGACTCTTAGTTAGGTGACTTTTGGTTAGTTGATGTATGTGAATCTGTGACTATTGGTTATGCGACTTTTGAGTCTTACATATACCTACCTAAGTCTTGTGTTTTATAAGAGGCAAGAGCCAAAGTGAATAGAAAAGTTTTTTTTAATTCTTCCTCTTTATCACTCTCTCTAAAAATTCCTCTTCATATATTCAACACTAGTTATCTAATTAGGCTAGTTCTAGTTTCTGAGGGTCACTTTGTGTCGGGCATGTGGATGCCGTGTTAGAGATTTGCAACTTACTTTTCAAGTGCAGATTAGTTTAGTTGTGTCAAATTGATTGATTTTTAACATAGAATCCTGCAACTCGTTGCTCTAAACATTGATTGCTTGTCCTTGTTCCCTAAAGTTTATTTTGCATAAAGCTTGCATTGAAATTTATTATCTATTCAATTTTTTTAAAAAAGAAGCTGTACTGATTTATGAACGTTTTCAGATTTTGAATGAGAAGCATTCACGGCTCAGTAAATCACCATTTCAAGTTTATAGATGGGCATCAATCCATGACCAGAGTTCAGATAGACCAGTCATCAAGGAGCAAATTCCCACTGCCGAAAGTTTGTAGAAAGTTGTAGGAGCTTTTCATCGAGCTTCATTTCAATTTAAACAAAATCCAGTAATTATCACTTTCCAGCGGGGATGTATAACAGCGTTGATACAGCATACGATGCCATATTAACCTCAATTAGGAGCTGGCACCTGTTGAGCAGTAGTAGTAAATCCAAAGTACATTGGGACAGATTTGTTGTGGGATATGGATGTACCCTTGAAGTACATTTCATCCTTGGGAAGAATCATCTTGTTTCTGGGTTCGGGTTCATCGCTGTTTGCAATTGTCTAGAGTTGCAGATTCAATTCAGCCTTTTACCCACTAAAAAATTGTGATGTTTGAGAGGGTCTGTTACGGGCCTGTTCTTTTGCGTTTAAATTTGGGTTGGTTGAAGTTGTGAATAGTGTTGGTAAAAATGAGTATTGTGTTTTTTTGGGTGAAAGTGGGTTGTGAATGTGGATGTTGGAATTTTTTGTGGGTCTCACACAACTTTATTGTGTGTGTTTTGTGGTCACGTCAGCAACTTTCACAGTCAAAGAAGCCAACACAAAAGAACAGTACGAGTGAAAGTGAGGATGAGAATGAGTGAATAGTAGAAGGAATAGTGTAATCTCCTACTTTCACAACTATTTAAACACAAAAGAACAGGCCCTTAGAGCATGTCCAATTGGGCTAGCTAAATTTTAGCTAAATTTTAGCTATTGTGGCTAAAAAGCTACTTTAGGGAACCATTTTTTAGCTACTCACTCCAACCACACTCTCCACTTTAGCTAACATTCATTATTTTAATGTTTTCTTTTAAAATTTTAATATATGCTAGTTTAATAATTAATTATACTATTTCCAAGGGCTATATTTCCAATGGCTATATTTCCAAAAAATATATATATGTAGATTTAAATGAGTGTAGAAAATATGCTCACAATATCATGATATATATGTATAGGCAAAAAAATAAAGATGATGGAGAAGTAGCCGTTGCAACAAAAAAAATAATTGATATTAAAAAATATTGATATTAAAATAATCTGGCTGTTGCAACTCCTATCTAACAAAAATTTAAAAAAAGTCTTTATTGCATTAAAATATTAAAAACATCTGTTGAAAATGTAGGGAGCCCGCCACATCTGACGAGATTCCTCTTGTTTCTCTACTTTTGACAAGGGACACAGACGAGTGGTTGGAGCCGTATTTTTTGACCTCCGCTTGTTGTTACGACGAAGGAGCAACAAATTTTTGATCCGTCGGAGATGCTCTAAGCGCTCTAATCTTGTGAGGCTTTGCAAGTCACCGGTAGAAAAAGAAAAGGCAAAAACCATTCTTAACTCGGTGATTAAACATGTGGATTCATGGAGATGAACTGTGGATGGACAAATGAAATGATTCACAGAAAATTAGGAAACGTCATGACGGAACTGTTTGAAATCCCTGACCTTTTATTAAAACTAGAGCATGCTATATCGTTTCAACTAATCTCAGCTGGTCATGAATTGTAGGTTACCAGCGCTTAATTAGGTCGAAGGAAATCTCGTGGAAGCTTAATTCTTTTTTTTTTTCAATTTTCATTTTCTGTAGAAGAATTTGATTTGGGCGGTCGAAGATGTCCATTATTTATTTATTTTTGAAGGTGAACAATCTTACAGAGAATCTGGGAGTCATGAAGAGGAGTGGACATGGTGGTCGAATTTAAACTCAAAAAAAATGACGAGTAGCAACGATAGAGAGATCATGCAGAGACCACGACACGGGACTTGTACGATGCGGGTGGCAGCCCGACAATGGACACGCATACGGATGCATCAATTAACGTACGGAAAAGATCTCATTCAACATTTTTTATGTTTAGTTGGATTCTTTATCCATTTACTTCATTATTTAGTTCCTCCCCTCCGCTTCAAAACGCGTTGCCAGGCTTGCCTCTGGAATTTGGAATTCAGATAGCAACTTGTTTGCTTTTTCTTTATAACTCTTTTTATAATAATACCTAGAAAATACCCGTGCCTGTAGGCCCCACTCCCATGTCGCTGGTCTTACTCAGTAGTGGGTCCTTGTCCGGGTGCGGCGTTGGGTGAATGGATTTTTGTGGACAGGTGAATATATATGCGGTGTCCTTATTTTCATGAGAAGGTGAAAGGTGTGATCCACATGCTGATCAAGGTGTCCAAATGGCCCGAAAATCCGCGGCCCAGCCCGTCCGGCCCGATCAACGGGCCGGCCCGGCTCGAATCCGGAGGGGTTGACCGGGCCCGAAGCCCGGCCCGCTGCCAAGGCCGGGCTTTCGGACCCTGCCCTGGCCCGGCCCGGCCCGCAGCAGGAGGATTTTGACCATTTGGATTTTTTTTTAAATTTGTTATTTATGTCAGAATTTTGGAGAGGGGTTTTTTTTGTCATTTCTTGGGAATTTGTTATTATTGCTATTAAGAGAGTGGTTTAATTGTCAATTAAAATGGAAAGGGTTTAAAGCCTAAGAAGACATGGAAAGAACAAAGCTTTAATTATAATTAAGAATGAGATTTAATGCTATTAAGAATGGGTAAAGTCTCATATGAGTTTTTAAGGAAGGAATTTAAACTTTGAATTCAAATATTTATATGCAATTGAAAATAAGATTTTATTGTTATTACGATGAGTAAAATCCTCCAATGCTGAAATGGAAGTAATTTGAATTCAAACTTGAAATATTTATTAATGAAATTATTTAATAATTGATTTAAAAGCTAGAGTAATTAGGAAAGTTGAATTCATACTAATAATTAGGGAGAAAATAATGGGTTTAATAGTTATAATCGTAATTAGGATTTAAATAGGAAGGTTTTTAAAAGAATTTGAATTTTAAAAACATTGATATATTTTTTAGATTTTTTAGATTTTTTAAACCGGTTTCTTATTTTTTTTTGTTTTTTTAAATGAAGGGGCGGCCCGCGGCCCGGGGCCCGGGCTTCCGCCCCCGCGGTCCACTCCGGGCCGGGCCCCGGCCCGGAGCCCGGTCAAAGCCCGGCCGGGCCCGGGCCGGGCCGGCCCGATGGACACCCTGACATGCTGATGTGCCAAAATCATGTCAACTCTTCTACCATTTTTGTGTCCGTCAGTAAATTCCATTCTGTTGTAAGTGAGGGAGATTTATGGCCTATCCTTCCTCATTATCCACTATAACACCGCACTACCATATAGTAGGGTGAACCCTTGGGCTACTAAGCGCAAATAGACATCTTTTCCAAGGTAAATCAAGAAAATTGGATAGCTTCGATTTCCTCCTCGCTCACTTATAACCTACTATACTATGAATGAATAAAAGGATACCATGTGCTATTGCCATGGTTGCTCTCTCTTCAAACACGTTATTAGCACGAAGCTTTAGAAATTTTTTTTGAGAGCCACAAAATTTTATTCCATCTTCTTCACATATTTTTTCCTCTTGCGAAGGAATCTAGTTTTTGCGACGACGTGCCATCGATTACCTACAAGGCATTACGGGAGCAGGGATTTTTTTCTATCTACGGATTTTTTAGTTCTTCTCTAGATCCTTGATCTAGAGGTATACTTCTTTTCCCATAAATATAGATTATGGACCATAAATTTTTTTATTACATATGCATGTTGCTTGTAATAATCAAATCAAACTACAAATAAAAATTATTTTATTACAAACAAAAAATATTTCCATTATTGTCTTCATCTCTGTTGACGACCAACCGGCCTGAAGCGGCATGCCAAAGGATTTTCCGGCGACGTCGCCCGAAGCGATCGCTTGCCCGGAATGAACCACCGGATTGATCTCCTACTCTCGCTTTTGATGCCGAAGGCCGGATCGGCGTACGGATCAACTATGCCGTCGGCCCCGACGGTCGTATCGGTCACGGACATTCACCGCCAAAGGCCCAAAAAGGCCGGATCGACATTTGGATGGGTTGGATGCCTAGGTCCTAGTTTATTTCATTCATGATATGTTGCTGCAAATCAGGACAGATTTACATGCTCATTATTTTGTGTATTCCTCTTAATCTAGAACTGATATCGTTCTGAAAATTTTATGGCTAAAGGTTTAGACTATTTTCTACAACCTTCATGTTGTGAACTTTGTCTAATTCGGACTATAAATAGGAGTAAGAATTTAATCTTTCCAACATGTCTGATTTTATCCAGTCTGTATACCTTTCACGAAAACAGTGATCAGTCCCTCAATACTTAATGAAATTTAGTGTTCTTGGTCTAGTTGGAAAGATAACTTCAAAATGTACAACTTTGCAGTTTTCCAATTTTGCTGAATTGAACTGCAATTAGGAGTAATTAAGTCATGAAGTCAATGCAGTTTCTGTTTTCAATTCTAGCACATGTACACTTTGGCTTAAATTCTGTAGAAAATAGAATACTCATCTAAACTTCATAAAAATTGATATGTGAACCCAGAACACCTATATGTACAACTTTCATTTACATTGAATTGTCACATTCTGTACAAAAAATATGGGGAAATTTGCTGTTAAACCTGACTGTTATGAAATTTCCAGCCAAGCTGAAATTTATGGGAGTTGGATTTTGATTGTTTTTGGTCCATATAATATTAAAAGCATCACTATTTTGCATAATTATTACATTGGATTAATTAGTATTTTTATGTTTAATAATTATGAAAGGTCCTGAGATCGCTCTGCCGTTAGTTATCTAACCTAACGGTGCATGATATGTCTCCTCGTGGCCTAAGTAATTATTAAATATTTTAATTTTTCCATATAATTACTTGCATGTGATGTTGCGCAATGATTTATGTTCGTATTTGTTGCATAATTTAAAATTTGTATAGATGTTTAATAAATTACATTGTGGTTTTGGATCGGCTAGTTTGTCACCATTTTATATTACTCGCATTTTCTTTTCTTTTTTGAGAGAAATTGAATTGTAGTGAGGATATATTTGTATAAGCCAAAGACGAGAGTATCTTTCCTTGAAGACGGAGGCAAAATTGCACATTTGCTGGGACCCTAATGGATTTCCAAGTTGTACTTTTCCATTTTTGTCTTTTGTATTCTTTGGACTGTATATCTTCTTGACTTTGGACTTTATTATGTGGTGACTGGACAATCCACGCAACTAATTTTTAATTTTACATGAATTTTTAATATGCTTTATTATTAATTCATGTTATTTTAAACGCATAGATAATATGGCAAAAATAGCAAGCGTCGACTTTGAAGTTCTCGATGCGACTGGAAAGAATTATCTGAGCTGGCATGTGGGCCTTAAGTTCCACTTGCGCGTACAAGGCCTTATGGCCACAATCTCTACTCCTGTGCCCACGGCTACGGCCACGGCTACGGCCACGACAACGGGCACGGCTGAGGCAGCTTCTACACCAATAGTCTCTGATATAAATAAGGCGAAAGCCATAATCTATATCAGGCGACATATTGATCGAACCCTGAAGGCCGAATATCTCACTGTAAAAGATCCACTTGAGTTGTGGACTGCACTGGAGAACAGGTATAAGCATCAGAAAGATGTGATCCTCCCACGTGCACGTTATGAGTGGAAAAATCTCCGACTTCAGGACTTCAAGTCCGTTGCTGAATATAACTCAGCACTTCACAATATCACATCACGCCTGAAGTTGTGTGGTGAAGAAGTCACGGAAGAACGCATGCTAGAAAAGACTTACACATCCTTTCATGAGAAGGATGCAATCCTCATGCAACAGTACCGTGAACGCAATTTCACCAAGTACTCTGACCTGCATTCCTGCCTTCTCATGGTAGAGCAGAACAGAGACTTGCTACTGGTCACACATAACCTATGCCATGTAGGATCAGCTTCTCTACCTGAGGCTCACAAAGTTTCTTCCCAGAAGCAGAAGAACAAACAGAAGGGGAAATTCAACACAGGCAAAGCCCCTAAGAGGCAGGCCAAAGGTCCTCCCCGGAATAACAACCCTCCCCAGAACAACAACAATGAGGGAAAGAAGAAGCTCTAGTGGAAGAAAAAGAACACTGGACAGACGTCTATTTCCAAGAACATTTGGGAGGACAAATGCCACAGATGTGGCATGACTGGATATTGGTCCAGAAACTGTCGTACTCCATGACACCTCCAAGATCTGTATCAGGCGAGCCTGAAGTCTCCCGTTGAAACAAATCTGGTGGAAAACCAGCCGTCAACCAAGTTCACAAAAGACGACTTCGAGAATGACGACCTCCTAGACTGATGCCATATTTATCTGTTACGCATTTAATTTATCTGTTATCAGCACTTCATCTGTAGTTTGCTTAATCATGTTATCTCTTTCCTTTTCAATAATGAATGTCTTTTTTATTAAAGTACTGAATTCATGTTCTATAGATGAAGTGTGAGTGCCTAGTGGACAGTGCCTCGACGCACACAATCATTCGCGAAAACGCTATTTTATTAGTTTAAATAATTATGACGGTCCTGTCATTACTATTTCAGGACTGACAAACATAATTGAAGGATATGGTGAAGCAATGATTTTGCTCCCAAATAACACAAGACTAATAATAAAAGATACACTTTTCTCTCCTAAATCAAATAGGAATCTGTTAAGTTTTAAGGATATTTGTTTAAACGGATATCACTTAGAAACTAAAGATATAAATGAGGATGAATATATGTATGTTACTCGTCAAAAAGACGGTTTAAAAACTGTCTTAGAACGGTTTAAGTGACTCCCGTCGGGTCTCTATCATACTCATATTCAACCTATAGAAGCTAATTTGACTGTGCACCAGAAGTGCCTTTCATCGCCAGGATTCAAACTCTGGCATAACGGACTTAGTCACCCTAGATCGGTAATGATGCACCGCATCATCACCCAATCTTTTGGACATAATCAGAAGAACCTGAAGATTCTTCAGAAGGGTGATTTTCCATTTCTACCTTGATTCAAGGGTAAACTAATAACGAGACCATCCCTACTGAAAGTGGGATTAGAGTCTCCTAGCTTCTTGAAGAGAACATGGGGATATTTGCGTGCCTATTCACCCTGCAAGTGGCCCATTTCGGTACTTTAGGGTACTGATAGATGCATCATCAAAATGGTCTTATGTGTGCCTCTTGTCCACCCGCAACCTAGCTTTTTCAAAGCTATTGGCACAAATAATTAAGTTGCGGGCTCATTTTCCCGATAACCATATCAAGAAACTACGTCTTGATAATGCGGGAGAATTCACTTCTCAAGTCTTTCAAGACTATTATCGAGCAACTGGCATCGAAGTTGAACATCCAGTAGCACATGTTCACACCCAGAATGGGTTAGCAGAATCTCCGATAAAGAGACTGCAATGGATTGCATGTCCATTGCTGATACAATCACAATTGCCTGTTAATGCTTGGGGACATGCCATATTGCATGCCGCATCACTTACCAGATTACGGCCCTCTGGTGGCCATATTTTATCGCCGATGTAGCTAGTGTATGGTGCACCTCCGAATATCTCTCATTTGAGAGTGTTTGGTTGTGAAGTCTTCGTCCCCATTGCACTACCTCAAAGGACCAAAATGGGTCCACAGTGTTGTTTGGGTATCTATATAGGATTTGATTCACCCTCTATAATTAGATATCTTGAACCGCTGATGGGTGACGTATTTAAGGCACGTCTTGATGACCGTGAGTTTGATGAAAATGTTTTTCCAAAACTAGGCACACAGTCTAAGAAGCCAAAAGCTTCTGAGACCATTTCTTGGGACACACCGACTTTGTCTCATTATGATCCACGTACTAATCAATGTGAAGGTGAGATCCTGAAGATCCTTCATCTTCAGAATACAGTACATTTACTACCGGATAATTTTACTGACAACCAGAAGATTGTCAGATCATACGTCCATGCTGCCAATACGCCAGCTAGAATTGACATCCCCAAAGATGGATGCAATCCACCGGCAGCAGAATCGGATGTACCTCAATGGAAGAGAGAACGCCCACCGGGTTCGAAGGACAAAGCTCCTCGAAAAAGGAAAGTCCTGGAGAAATAAAGATGAACCCTACACAGGATGCTGAGCTCAGACCAGCTACCTCTCCCCTCCTACATTCCCCTAAAGAGGAAACTATAGGAGAAACATCATTAAATTTTGTACGTACTGAAGAGGTAATGGACAGAAAAAGCACTGTCATTGACGACGACTTTGCATTCAATATTGCCTTGCATGTATCTGAATACGACGATGACATCGAACCACGATCTCTTGCGGAATGTAAACACAGAGATGATTGGCCAAAGTGGAACGAGGCAATAGAAGTAGAGCTGGACTCACTCTTGAAACGCGAAGTTTTTGTACCAGTAGTCCAAACACCTGAAGGTGTAAAATCTATAGGTTATAAGTGGGTTTTCATCAGAAAAAGAAATGAAAATAACGAGATCGTACGCTACAAAGCACGGCTTGTAGCACATGGATTTTTCCAATGACCGGGGATAGATTATGAATAAACATATTCCCTGTTATGGATGCGATCACGTTCCGATTTTTATTAAGCCTACCATCTCTGGAAAGCCTAGAAATACAGCTCATGGACGTTGTGACTGCATATCTATATGGCAATATAGATAAAGGTATCAATATGAAACTCCCTGACGGATACAAATGACCTCCAGAGTAGCAGAGAGACGTCTGAACGTCTACTCTGTAAGGCTTCAAAGATCAGTATATGGTCTTAAGCAATCAGGTAAAATGTGGTATAACCGACTGAGTGATTTCCTTGCGCAGCAAGGTTTCACCAATAATGAAGTCTGCCCATGTATCTTTATTAAAAGATCGGAAACAAGATTTGTTATAGGCGCCGTTTTTGTGGACGACTTAAATCTCATTGGATCTCCTGCAGAGATCGCTGAGATATCTGCAAGCCTAAAGAATACTTTTGAAATGAAGGACCTACGCAAAGCAAAGTATTGGCTTGGCTTACAGATCGTACATACATGGTGGTATCATGTTATACCAATCCACATATACAAGGAAATTACTGAAAAATTTCCTAATGGATAAATGTCATCCTCTAAGTACACTGATGCTCGTTAGATCCTTGGATGTACATAAGGACCCCTTCTGTCCGCTGGAAGAGGGGGAGGAAATGTTAGGTCATGAAGTACCTTACCTTAGTACCATTGGAGCACTTCTATATCTGGCTAACTGTACGCGTCCCGATATAGCGTTCTCAATGAATCTTTTATCCAGATAAAGTGCAGCGCCCACAAAACACCACTGGAACGGAGTTAAGCATCTTCTGTGCTACCTCCAAGGGTCAATTGACCTGGGATTATATTTTCCTAAAGGTGGATCTTTCACTTTAATTAGTTATGCAGATGCAGGTTACATGTCTGATCCTCACACCGAGAAATCACAAATTGGTTTTGTGTTCACGTACGGTGGTACAGCCATCTCCTGGAAATCTGTGAAGCAAACCACTACAGCAATCTCTTCCAACCATTCTGAGCTCCTCGCGATCCATAAAGCAAGTAAAGAATGTGTATGGCTTCGTTCAGTCATTCATCACATTTTAATGACTATCGGCCTGAAAATATAATCCTTTAATGTGGATCTCTCACTTTAATTGGTTATGCTGATGCAGGTTACAGGTTTGAACCTCACACCGAGAAATCACAAACTGGTTTTGTGTTCACGTACGGTGGTACAACCATCTCCTGGGATTATATTTCCCTAAAGGTGGATATCTCACTTTAATTGGTTATGTAAATGCATGTAACAAGTCTGATCCTCACACCGAGAAATCACAAACTGGTTTTGTGTTCACGTACAGTGGTACAACCATCTCCTGAAAATCCGTGAAGCAAACCACTACAACAATATCCTCCAACCATTCCGAGCTCCTCGCGATCCATGAAGCAGGTAAAGAATGTGTATGGCTTCGTTCAGTCATTCTTCACATCTTAATGACTACCGACCTGAAAACTGGTGACCTTGAGCCAACCACGATATTTGAGGACAATGCAGCCTGCATAGCTCAACTACAGACTGGTTTCATCAAGGGCGACAAGACGAAGCACATATCTCTTAAGTTCTTCTGGATTCACGACCTACAAGAGGAGAAGCAGGTCGAATTACAGCAGATTCAGTCTTGTAATAATAATTAGCTGATTTGTTCACTAAGGCTCTGCCTAGATGTACTTTTGTAAAGCTTGTAAAAGGAATCGGGATGAGACAGCTGAGAGACCTACAAGCCTGAAGCTTGTACGGATCAGGAGAGTAACCTGTGGGTTGTACTCTTTTTCCTTAGGGGTTTCCCACTGGGTTTTCCACAGCTAAGGTTTTAACGAGGCAAACACGTTTACTCTGGATCCAGAAGTATCCACATCATTAGCATCATGAATCCTGAAGCATTCATATGCTAAGTCCAAGGTAATGGATGGATAAGAGTGAGTGTTATGAGTGACGGAGACTTATGGTCTCTCCTCCCTTATTATCCACCATAACACCCCACTATCATGTAGTAGGGTGAACCCTTGGGCTACTAAGTGTAACCTACTATACTATGAATGAATAAAAGGATACCATGGGCTATTGCCATGTATGGTTGCTCTCTCTCCAAACACATTCTCTTTTATATAATGGATAATAATAATAATAAATTAATAATAATCATTTTATAAAAAATCTTAATACTTGATTACAAAATTTCATATTGTGTTGTGAGTTGAGGGAGGCCTTTGGCCTCCCTCCCCTCATCATCTCACCATTTACTCCCCACTAACTTAGTGGGGAGTCCCTTGGACTCCTAAAGTGAATGATTATATAGAGAGCCATGGCTTATGCCATGGCTACTCCTAATTTAGAGATTAGTTTATACTTCTCTCCTTAATCTTCTAACACGTTATCAGCACGAATATGTTAATTTGTTAATTCAACGGCAATAATTAATTTGTTAATTTTTGGCTAATGGGCCTGCAGCCCAAATATTAATGATATATTGAAATGATTAATATTTATGGGCATGCAGCCCCATTCAAAATATTAATTTATTTTAATTCATTGTTATGGGCATGTCGCCCAATTAGTCAAATTGCTAATATTATAACACTCTCGCATTATTATTAATTTATGGAATATTAGGATTTTTTCAAAATATAATTATCTTAAGGATCTTGCGACCGCTCTGCCGTTAGTCAACTAACCTAACGGTGTATGACGTCTCCCCGTGGTCCGAGAGATTATTATATTTTCTAGTCTCTTTTTCCATATTATATATGCCTGTGTTATATAAACTGCGTGGTTGTTTCTTTTGTGCCTATAGCATATTATAAACTGCGTGGTTGTTTATATAAGCTAAAATGTGATTTTTGGGATCGGCCAATTTGATACCCTTTATATTCCTTGCAATTTTATTTTCTTTTTGAGAGAATTTGTAAGTGAGGATTAAATGTATCAATGCCAAAGATCGGTGAAAGACCGGTGTACCAGCATATGAAGATGGAGGAGAAATTTTCAATTGATTGGGACCCCTTCTGGGTTTCCAAATTGTATTTTTCTTTTCTTTATGTACTGTATATTCGGACTTTGGACTTTGTACATTTTTTGGGTATCTGGTCGATCCCCACATTTTACTTATTTTATTTTTAATACGTGAATTCATGCTTGTTTTAAATTGCATAGATAAATGGTAAAATTGGCAAGCGTCGATTTCGAGGTCCTTGATGCTGCAGGGAAAAATTACATGAGTTGGCGAGTGGACCTGAAGTTTCACTTGCGTTCAATGGCCCTCCTTGGCTCAATTTTGATTCCTTCATCGGCCCCAGCAGCGGCCTATACTTCTGCTACATCTAGCAGCAGCACTCCTACCACTGTCTCCGATGTGGATAAGGCAAAAGCCATTATATACATTAGGAAACATATAGATCGGACCTTAAAGGCCGAGTACCTAACGGTAGAGGACCCAATGGAGCTCTGGACAACGCTGGAGGCACGGTATAAACATCAAATTGATGTAATATTACAGCGTGCCAGTTATGAGTGGGAAAATCTCAGACTTCAGGACTATAAGTCCGTCGCTGAGTATAATTCTGCACTTCATAATATCACCTCACGCCTGAAGTTGTGCGATGAAGAAGTGACAGAACAACGCATGTTGGAAAAGACATTTACCTCGTTTCACGAGAAAGATGCAATTCTCATGCAGCAGTATCGTGAACGCAACTTCACGAAACTCTCCGATTTGATCTCTTGCCTCCTTAGGGCAGAGTAGAATCGAGATTTATTGCTCGCTACTCATAATTTACGTCCAACTGGCACTGCATCTATCCCTGAAGCCCACCACGTTTCTCCCTAGAAGTGGAAAAATAATGAGAAGGCTATAAAGAATAAAGGGAAGGCTGTAATGCAGTCAGCACGAGAAGCAACCCAGACCAACAACAACAGAGAAATAAGAAACCTCACATGGAATCGTAAGAACACTGACCAAGTGTCAATTCCTAACAAGAACTGGGAGGATAAATGCCATAGATGTGGCACGATTGGACATTGGTCTAGAAACTGCCGCACCCCTCGCCATCTCCAGGAACTGTATCAGGCGAGCCAGATGTCTCTGCCTGAAACAAACTTGGCTGATGTTCAGCCGCCAACGAATTTCACTTCAAATGACTTTGAGAATGAAGACCTGCTCGATTGAGCCCTATCTATATGTGTATGCATTTAAAATTACAAATAGCTTAATCTTTAGTTTGCTTTTGTACGAAGTTATATTAGAATGTCATTTTATATTTACTTAAATAAAATTTAGTTTTGCTTATAGATGAAGTATGTAATATTGTGGACAGTGCCTCGTTGCACTGGTATAGCATTTATATTTCTCCCACATAAAACGAGATTATAAGATGCAAACTTCTCACCTTAAACTAGGACTTTTCCAAGTTTCAAGCATATTTCGTTTAAACGAACATAACTTGAAAACTGTGGATAATAAATATTGAATATCAATATGTAACTCGTAAAGAGGATGGCCAGAAGCCCAATCTACTTACGATTTCATTGGACCCCCGTCGGGCCCCTATAATTACATATATTCATCCTATAGAAAGCCAACTTGACTGAGCACCAGAAGTGCCTTTCATTGCCAGAGTTTTTAACTCCGGCAAAATGGACTTAGTCATCCTGGATCAACGATGATGGACACATAATCAAATGAATCCATTGGAGAACCTGAAGATTCTCCAAAAGATTGAGTTTCCTTGTCCCCCTTTGTCGTAAGGGAAAACTTATATAGAGACCTTCCCTCCTGAAAGTGGGATTAGAGTCTCCTGGCTTCATTGAGAGAATACATGGTGACCTTTGCGGGCCTATTCACCCCGCAAGTGGCCCATTTTCGGTACTTCATTGTACTGACTGATGCATCTACTAGATGGTCTTATGTGTGCCTTTATATTAACTCGCAACATAGCTTTCTCAAAGCTAATAATGTGGGAGAATTTACTACACACATCATTCAAGACTTCTGCCAAGCAACTGTCATTGAAATTGAACATTCTGTAGCATGTTCATACTCATAATGGGTTACCAGAGTTTCTGGTAAAGAGACTCCAATGGATTTCACGTCTATTGTTAAATCCCAATTGCCTGTTGTATTTAGGGACCAACACAATGCATTCCGCATCGCTTACCACGGTACGGATCTCTTGTGGCCATATCTTATTGCTGATACCGCTTGCTTATGGTTTACCACCATGTCTTGATAACTGTGAATTTGATGAGCAAAGTCTCATTGATATAGGCACACAGTCTAAAGAAGCCCGAAGCTTCTGAGACCATATCATAGGACACAGAAGTCCTAATCTCGTTATGATCCGCATACTTTTTCTGTGTGAAGATGAGATCCAGAAGATCCTTCACATTTAGACTAAAGTATATCAATTGCGGGATAAATTTACGGACAACCAGAACATTGTTCGTTCACACGTCCCTGCTGCCGACTTGCCAGCTAGGATTGACATTTCCAAAGATGGATGCAATCCACCGGCAGCAGAATTGGCTGTACCTCAATTGAAAAGATGACGCCCGCCAGGTTAAAAATATAAAATTCCTCGAAAGAAGAAGATTCCTGGATATATTAAAATAATCCATCCACAGGGTGCTGAGCTCAGACCAGTAACATCTCCTCTCCTAATTTCCCATGCAGAGGAAATAACAGGAGAAAAATCATAATATTACGCACGTACTGGAGAGGTACTGGACAGAAATAGCACAGTCGTCGACGACAGTTTTGCTTTCGCTATTGCCGTTCACGTCGCTGAATACGACGATGACGTCAACCCACTTTTCTATAGTATGAATGCATAGATTGGCCAAAGTGGGACGAGGCAATAAGAGTAGAGTTGGACTCACTCTTGAAAAGCAAAATCTTTGGACCAGTAGTCCATACACCTGAATGTGTAAAACCTGTGGAATATAAGTTGGATTTCATAAGAAATTGAAATGAAGGAAATGTGATCATTTTCCTACTAAAGCCTAAACTTATCTGAAAAAGCCAATAAATGCAGCTCATGGACGTTGTGACTGCATAGATATACAACAATATAGATATAGAGATCTATATAAAACTTCCATAAGGGTATACTCTACCCCCAGAGATGAAAGAGAGACGTAGAAACGTCTTCTCTATAAAGGCTACAAAGATCATTAGTTGATCGTAAGCAACATTCTGCCCGTGTATCTTTTTCAAAAGATCGTTGACAGGATTTGTGATATTCGTCGTGCATGTGATCAACTTAAAGCTAATAGGATCTCCTGCAGAGACCATTGAGATATCAGATAGCTTTAAGCATACCTTGGAAATGAAAAACCTAGGTATAATAAGGTATTGTCTCGGCTTATATATTTAACACCTTCGTGGTGGAACCCTTTAATATCCTTCATACACCTGGAGTTTATAAAGAATGATGTCCATTTGCAACCTATTAGAAATAGATGCTTATTTAAGACACCTTCTAGTAGCTGGAAGAGGGGGAGGACATCCTAGGTCCAGAAGAGCCTATCTCTAGTGTACTTGTTACACTTCTTTATCTGGCCTACTGCACGTGTCTTTGATAGAACGTCTGCAGTAAAGTTGTCACGCCCCGCTTCCCTAAAATGGAGGCGAGACGTGAAAAGGTCCGCACGGGAGTGGAGCTGTGAAGCCCCAAACCCGATAAGCGTCAATAAAACATAAGCAGGTCCCTGTAACCACAAACGGAACAACAATAATAACACAAGGAGAGACAGAAATAAAATCTCAAATCTCAGAATTTGTCCAACATTAAAAATTAAGTTCAACATCCAGAAAAGCCACCAGGCTAAAAGAAAGAGTCTAAAGGCCCAGAACAAGGCCAGCGAGGACAAACATAACAAAGTATAGGTGCTGCGCACCGACAACAACAACAGTCTAAACGAAAGAGAAAGCTCAACGAAGACACTAGGACTGGTCCCCAGTGTCCACGTACTCCTCCACAGCAAACGCGGGTCCTGACTAAGCGTCAGCTAACACCACGTCCCCAACAACGAACTCTGGCTCGGGATCTAACATGTGTCACCCAAAAGAGTAAAGGGGCACATGTCAGCAAGTCTAAAAGACTTGGGCAAGGAAACTGAAAGGAAAGGAAACTAACAACCTAGCAGTTATAGTATGATGCTCAGCATGGCAAGTATAAAATGGAAGTGACAAACAAGGTAGGGTGCAAGTAACAAGTATAGCATGGATGACAAGTTTTTCAGGTATAAACACGGACAAGAACAAGTCAAGTGAATCACGTCAAGTAAACACGTCGTGCACAGAGATTCCGCCTGTTGGCTAGAGTGGCTGATCGGGCCAACTCCTAAGCTCAAGTGACCGTTTATCTCTACCCCTCCACGTGTATCGAGCCAGAGCAGTACCCCGAACACGGAATGCTTGCTTCTGGAACACGAGCCAGGAAATGTGCTTAACATGTATATCGAGCCAGGGCATTACCCCGAACACGGAATGCTCGCTTCTGGAACACGAGCCCGGAAGTGTATTTACCACGTATGGCGTAGGGTTATGCCTGCAGCGCAGGTGCCTAGCCGGAAACAAGTAGATCGGGCATTGGCTATCAACCAACTCACGTAGCCCGCTTCTGAAACACGAGCCAGGAAACACAAGTATGGTAGCGTGTGCTACGAATGCGACATTCAACATGGATAGCATGGCATGGCATGTAGTAAGGCGTACAGGTAAGGAATTAAACATGGCAGTTTAATATGCATGAGCAACATGTTAAAAAGGGTTGGACCTAGCTTCGTTGTCAAGCTAGATCAATTGAGGTAACGGATCTAGTTTCGTTGTTAAACTAGATCAAATAGGCGTCTAGGCAGCTATCATTT
>JAULAV010006198.1:0-26581 GCA_030789695.1 Scilla litardierei
TCCCCGGGCCAAGCTATGGATGAGAATTATATGGTGAGAGATAAGGTCGTTCAGGAAGAATACCTCGGAGTTTGGTATCAAAAAAAAGGTCCCTTTCCACATCGTTCTTCGAGTTGCTTTATAGGAATCTCCCCCGGACACGTCACCTCAACGTCCTCCTATTTTGCACCGATGGTCTGCTTATTTGATGGTGTCTTCATGGGTCATGAAGGTGGGTGTGATGGGGTTCTTTAATGGTGATTAAGGGGGGCGCGATTTAGGGGAAGTGGTTAACTCCCGCTACCGTGGGTCAGCGGCTATATTCGTATCGGTCCGAGGCCGGCCTGACTCCGAGTCTTTGTGGTGGCCTCGTTCTTTCCAGGCCCATAGGCTCGCGACACGGACTGGGCTCGCGCAGTCTTGCCCATCTTGAGAGGGTCGTATCAATTGCCTCATCGCTCGAGCCGTTCGAATTCTACCGGTTCGGTCCGAGGGATGTGATCCGTATGGAGTTGACAGGAGCGTTAGTCGAGGCAGCGGCAGTGAATAAGGGCCATCATAACGCTGCAAGGTTGAAATTCTCCCACCCCTAGGAGCGGAATTCGAAGTGTTGCGCCTTGCGGGATGCCAACGCGTGTGCATAGGTGGACAGCTTGCGCTGGAGCGGATGGTTTCGGGGGAGCGGTATAAAGGGAGGCGGTTGCCTTGCGTATGAAGGCGCTGCCCTTTGAGCGCTGTCTTCTCCTCCCTCGTCCCCAACGTCTGCCTCAGATTTTCTCTGTGCTGCATCATGTGTCTCTCGTCGTCTTCCTCTTCTACCTCTGTGGCAGGTCAGTCGGCCGTTGTTGTCGCACACATTCAGCCCCTAGGATTGGTCACTGAGATTCGCCGCCATGGGGGTGACCTTTCTGGGGTTCATTCTGAGTTGATGGGGTGGCCATCGGTGGTTTGCGCTTGCTCGATTGGGTCGATGCATTCCAGATACTTCAATTCCCCATGTTACGCTCGAGCCCCTGAGAAGGACGAGAAGGTCTGCTTCCCGGGCAGTTGCGAAGTCAGGGTGTATGAACAGAGCTTCAAGTTTGGGATGTGATTCCCTTTCCATCCCTTCATCGCAGTTCTCCTGTGGGCCTATGGGCTCGCCCTATGCCAATTCTTCCCCAACGCCGTCGGGTCCTTGGTGGGGTTTATCGTGCTCTGTCTGCTCAATAGGATAGAGCCAACCCTTCGCCTTTTCACACATTTCTTCCGTATGAGCCATCATAAGTCGGGCGCATGGATTTATATCAGCGCTCGCCCGAAGAAGAGCTTGGTGTTGGGGCTGCCAACCTCCGTGAAGCATTGGAGGGGGGTATGTCTTCGTGGGCTTCCCTGCAAGGTGGATTTTCTGGTTCGATGGGAGGAGACGAACTCGCTAACCCTTACGTTATGGGGTCTCACCAATGTAGAGACCAAGGCGGTCGACACCTTGTTGGCCGTCCCTGTTGCCAAACAGAAGGTCGATGTCCTCTTCTCGGATCACGTTCTGAGGAAGACCATGTGGCCCGTTGGTGAGTTCTTTCGAAACCCTGTGGCATAGTTGGGAGAGTTAATAGGACTGATCCCGTCCAAGTAAGATCGTCTCTTTGACTTGTCCTTTTTGCAGGCGGGTTCGACCAGGGCCCTTCTCCGTCCTCCATTCCGATCTCCGTTCCAAATACCAACCCGTGGAGGAGGGATCATATTTTGGAGGTTCGAAAGAAACCGCACGATGGGTCTTCCGAAGGTGGTGTGAAGCGGACAAGGATGCAGGTGCCACTGGTTCAGGGAGGGGTCGAGCGGAAGAAAACCCAGGTCTGTGTTGCTGTCAGGGACGCTCCCCTCCTCGATGCTCCCGCTCAATCTCGCCAAAGGGAGGATAAGTGGCCTTGGGATGGCCCCTAGCCTTCCTGCTCTGGACCGCTCCCGGAGGACTATGAGTGGTCCTTGGGCGTTTTTAGGTCGGTCGAGGCTAATCTACCGTGGTCGGGGGAGGGGTTACTCAGTCCTCGCTTCCATGTGGGACTGAAGGAGTCCGTTTTCTCGGATTGCAAGGTCGCGGCCCAGTTGGCTGAGAACTGTAGCATGCCTCGGGATCAATCCATACTGGATGGGGTGAGAGGCGATAGGCTTGTGGCCTTTATGATATAGGTTGGCCAGCATGTAAGGTCTTTTGTGGCAGTGCACTTCATCCTTTTAGGTGCCTCTATCTTGTGTTTTTCCTTTGGCGTAGTTGTCCTAGGTCGGCCTTTCGATGAGGCGTCAATTTGTGGCGCTTTCGGATGCAATGGCAGGTCTCGCCCAGAAGCCAACAGCGGGGGAGGATGCCGACGAGGCGGCCCTGGAGGCCAAGGTCCGCGTCAGGTCGTTGGAGACCCGAATTTCCGAGCTCTCGGCCGACCTGGAGAGGTCGAACGTGGAGAGGGCTTTGGCGCTGGCCGCAAGATTGAAGGTCGAGGAGAGGGTCACCGAGTTGGAGAAGGTCGCTGAGGTAAGAGAATTTGGGGGTCCGGTGGAGTGGACCAAGGTCAAGGAGCTCGAAGAGCTGTTGGGGTTGGTGGAAGAGAGGGAGCGCATTCTCTTGGCCAGGCTTGACAAAAGCTCTCGGGAGAGCGAGAAGGAGAGGACGGGGTACCTGTGCCAGATCACCACCCTCGAGGTCCGGATCAAGGAACTGGTGGCAGTGGACCCCGCTCAGATTGCCAAGGAGGCCGTGGATGAGTATGACACGACCTTCATCGTCGCAGGGATGTACGAGGCATTTGAGAGGGGGTTTGCCCGTTGCCGGAACAAAATCCAGCGAAGATTCCCACATTCAGAGATCTCATTTGAGGAGCTTCAGTTGAATTCCGAGGGCGAGGAGGAGGTTGACGTCAACCGTCTTAAGGGTGTTGATCAGCCGAAGGGTGCTCCCGCAGCCACCTTGGATGTCCAGGAGGGAGCAGGGGCCTAGCCCGGTGTTGTAGCCTTTCCTCTTTTCGTTTGTCATTTTGTATGTGACCTTTGGCATGTCACCGAGGTTTCTATTATATACAAGTTTATGCCTACGAATTTGTTCGAAAAAACCCCTATTGGTGTTGTGGTGACCCTTTTGGTGTTGTGGTGATGTGCCCCCTCCCGTAATCCTGGTTGGGATGTTTTGAGCAGCTGGACTTGGGGGAATCGTATTAGCTGGTTTGATGATCGGTCCATTGGTAAGCCGAGGGAGTTGCCCCAGCTTCACGATCGAATGGGCCGATCGGCCGACTCGGGGAGTTGCCCCCAGCCTTACGGTCGAACGGGCTGATCGGCCGGCTCGGGGAGTTGCCCCAGCCTTATGGTCGAACGGGTCGATCGACCGGCTGGGGGAGCTACCCCAGGCTTACGGTCGATCGGGTGATCGTTCTGCAGGGGGAGTTGCCTCCAACCTAACGGTCGATCGGATGATCAGCCTGCTGGGGGAGTTGCCCGTAACCTTACAAGCAATCGGGTCGATCGGTCAGCTGGGGGAGCTACCCCGAGGCTTATGCTCGATCGACGGATCGACCTGCTGGGGGAGTTGCCACCATCCTTACGATCGAACAGGTGATCAGCATGCTGGGGGAGTTGCCCCAGCCTTATGGTCAAAAGGGTCAGTCGGCTTCTTAGGGGAGCTACCCCCAGGCTTACGGTCAATCGACTGATTGACCTGCTGGGGGAGTTGCCCACAGCCTTACGGTCGAGCAAGTGATTGGCCTGCTGGGGGAGTTACCCTCAGCCTTACGGTCAATCGACTGGTCGACCTGCTAGGGGAGTTTTCCCCAGCCTTACGGTCGAACGAGTGATCAGCCTGCTGGAGGAGTTGCCCCTAGCCTTACGGTCGAATGAATGATCGGCCTGCTGGGGGAGTTACCCAGCTTTATGGTCGATCGACTGTTTGGCCTGCCGGGGGAGTTGCCCCCAGCTTGACCTGTGGTCCAAGGGACGGCTAAATGCAGAGAGAGCTCTTTATTCAATGTTGTTTTCTCCTTTCTATACATTCACCTAGATTAGGGGGTGGGGGTGGGCGTTGCATACATTCACTAGTAATACTTGTGCAGGTGCTCTACGTTCCAGGTGTGAGTCAGCGCCTTCCCTCCAAGAGTAGAGAGGCGGTATGTGGCAGGGCCGAGGACCTCTGTGACCTTATAGGGCCCTTCCCATTTACCAGCGAGCTTTCCTTTGCGCACGACCTCCGGGTTAAAGATTGCTTTCCTGAGGACCAGATCTCCCTTGTGGAAATTTCTTCCTTTGACCCAGGAGTTGTAGTAGCGGGCCACCCGTTGTTTTTGTCGGACGATTGAGGCCATGGCTTGGTCTCGCCATTCGTCTACGAGCTCTAGGTTGAGCTCCAAGCCTTCCGAGTTCCTTTCTTCATCGAAGTGCCTGAGGCGGAGGAACTCCTCGCCTACCTCAACAAGCACGACTGCTTCGGTGCCGTAGGCGAGCATGAAGGGGGTCTCTCCCGTGGCTTTCTTATAGGTTGTCTGGTATGACCAGAGTATCTCGGAAAGTTCCTCCGGTCATTTTCCATGTGCTTCCCTTACTTTCTTGCGAAGTGGTTCGATGATGCATTTGTTAGCGGCTTCGGCCATCCCATTAGTCTGGGGGTGTGCCATAGAGGCAAAGAAAAGCTTGATCTTCCACTGTGCGTAGAAATCTTTGAACTCCGCAGAATCGAACTGCTTCCAGTTATCTGTGACGATGGATCGAGATATCCCGAATCTGGAGATGATGGAGTTCCACACGAAGCTCTTTGCCTTCTTCTAGGTAATGGTGGCCAATGGCTCGGCCTCAATCCATTTGGTGAAATAGTCCACCGCCACAATCAGGAATTTCCTATGTCCTTTTGCGGAGGCAAAGGGGCCAAGGATGTCCAGCCCCCACTTGGCGAAGGGAATGGGGCTGATTATCGGGACGAGTTCTGCTGGGAGAGATGAGCCGAGCTGAGCTTGGCGAACCGTTGGCATTTCGGACACTTCCGAATGTATTCGGTCGAGTCGCTGATTAAGGTCAATCAGTAGTATCCTTGCCTTAAGATTTTCATGGCGACCGTCTTGCCCCGTGGTGGTTTTCGCAGAGCCCTTCATGGACCTCCGGGATGACGTGGTCGGCTTCCTGCGGTCCGAGGCACTTGAGGTAGGGAATGACATCGGTTTTCGTCCAGCGCCTTCTGTACAACACTCCTTCGTGGAGTACGTACCGTAGGGCATTTTGGTACAGCATCCGACGTTCCTATTGGTCCGTTGGGACTTCACCGATGGATAGGTACTGCACGATCGGGTCCATCCAGGTGGGCTATGCATCGATGACCATCAGCTCTTTCTCCTCCGTACTGGGGGTTCAGAGTCTCTCTACGTAGATGACGCGACCCAACTCTTTAAGAGAAGAGGAAGCCAGTTTTGACAAAGCGTCTGCACGGGTACGTGGAGGGTCTCGACATGTTTGAACCTGGACAGTCGGTTTTGGCTGAGGCCCGGTAACGTTGCATCGCCTCTTCTCGAGCTACATAATCTCATTGCAACTGGTTGATGATGAGTTTGGAATCGCTAAGGAGGCATAGGGAGTCCGCCCCCAATGCCCGGGCTAGCTTCAGGCCATTGATAGCGGCCTCGTACTCAGCCACGTTATTGGTGGCCGGAAACTAAAATCGGAGTGTATACTCGACGGTGTTCCCGTCTGGGGACCAGATGATGATGCTAGCCCCACTCCCCGCTTGGGTTACCGAACCATCTATGTGAACCACACATGCATCTTTGTCCCCTGGTTGGTCGGCGGGAATGACGTCACTCAAAAGGAAAGACAAAGGTTGAGGTGTTACCATGTTCGGGCTCATCTCCTCGGGAAGTGCTACTCTGTTGATGGCACATTCGGCGATGAAGTCCGCCAGTGCCTGCCCTTTGATGGCTGTCTGTGGCTTATATCTGAGGTCGAATTTGCTCAGTTCTACCCCCAAATTTAATATCATCACCATCCGATCGAACCTCTTAAGGTTTTGCTCGAGCTGGGAGTCGATTAGGACCATGATCGTGTGCGCTTAGAAGTATAGGCGGAGTTGTTGTACTGAGAGCACAAGGGAGTAGGCCAGTTTTTCCATGGGGTTGTATCGCTCCTTCGCATCTCTCAGGATCCGGCTAGTATTGTACACCGGTTTTTGCACTCCGTCGTCTTCCTTGATCAGCACTGAGCTTACAGCTTCTTCGATACTGGTTAAGTAAAGGCTCAGTGGTTCTCCTTCCCTAGGTTTGAATAAGAGTGGGAGACTATGGAGGTATTCCTTCAGCTCGGTAAACGCTCGGACGCAGCTCCCGTCCCATTCCACGGCCTTCCTCCTCTAGACGAGCTCGGCGAGGGCCTTTCTCAGGGTCCTGAAGAAGGGGAGGGATCTCTCCATAGATTTGGACAAGAAGCATCCTAGGGCAGTGATCCGCACATTCAACCTCTGCAGCTCCTTGATCGTTGTCGGCTCCCTCATGTCGACCAGAGCCTCGACCTTGTCGGGGTTGGCTTCGATGCCACGGTTGGTGATCATGAAGCCTAGGAATTTCACAGACCTCACCCCGAACGTACATTTCGTGGGTTTGAGCCTGATGTTATGCCTCTATAGCTGCTCGAAAGTTTCTCGAAGGTCGACGATATGGTCAGCGGAGTCCCTAGACTTGACTAGCATGTCGTCCACATAGACCTCGAGGTTCCTTCCTATCTGGGAACCGAAAACCTTGTTGACCATCCTTTGGTAGGTCGCCCCCGCATTCTTCAGGTCGAAAGGCATCTTCTTGTAGCAGAAGGTCCCCCGGTCGGTGATAAATGACGTCTTCTACTCGTCCTTCGGGTCCATTTGGACCTGGTTGTACCCAGAATAAGCGTACATGAAGCTGAGCATCTCTTAGCCCGAGGCGTTGTCCATGAGATGGTTAATGCGGGGTAGCTGGTAGCTGTCTTTAGGGTAGGCCTTGTTGAGATCGGTGAAGTCCATGCACATTCGCCACTTGCCGGTAGACTTTTTCACCATCACGACGTTGGCCAGCCATTTTGGGTACCAGACTTTTCGGATGAAGCCTGCTTCGAGCAGTCACTCCAGTTCCTCGGATGCATCCCTCATCTCCTCGCCACCCAAGCTTCTCTTCTTCTACCTGACCGACTTAAAATTGGGGTCGGCGCGTAACTGGTGGGTGATTACTTGGGGGTCCATGCCCGGCATGTCGTCAGGTGACCAGGAGAAGATGTCCAGGTTAGCTTCCAAGCATCCGATCAGCTCCCCCTTAAGATCGGGTCGAGTTTTGACCTGATGGAGATGAACCTACTGCCTATGTCCGTGACGGGAATGAGTTTTGGCTCTTCCACGGGAGCGGGCCTTGAGTCACTTGGGCCGTATCTCTGGTCGAGAAGGTCCATCGGGTTGTGTCGCTTCACATTGTTCTCCTCATCGGTCAGCTGGTTGCATATCTTAGGCTTCGTCAGGTCGCCTCTAATCTTTTCGATTCCTCTTGGGGTCCAGAACTTGACCATTTGTGGAGAGTTGAGATCACAGCCCCGGCCGCATTCAGGAGCGGACGACCGATGATCCTGTTGTATGCTGACCCGATCCTCAGGGCCACATACTCTATTGTCAGAGTGGTCAAGTTGGGCAACTCCCTGAGTGTGACGGGGAGGTGGACCATCCCTACAATGGGTGTTGAGTGACCCGTGAAGCCTATCACGGGCCCGGAGCAAGGCTCCAGATCTTCAGCCCACGGCCCCATCCTCTCCAAAGTTAACATGAATAGAATGTCGCATGAGCTTCCAGTGTCGAAGAGTAGTCGTCAGACCAAGGCGGTATAAATGATGGCCTAGACAACTAGTGCTTCATCATGCGGTGGCTCTGCCTCCTTCAGGTCCTCTTCAGAGAAGTAGATGGATATGGTGTAGCCCTTGGCTCCTTCATAATCTATCTCTGTTGGCTCTACCCGCGGTGTGCCTGGCCCCTAGTCGCGGCTTTGCCAGGCAATCGTTGATTGGCCCCGGTGATGACGTTGCCACCGCCGTACTCCTGTGTCTGGATGTGTATGGCTACGTCATATCGGGTGTGGTTGTTTGACGTGGGTGCTTCTTTGTTTCCATAGATGGCGCCAGATGTTTCGGGGTGTTTTCTCACCACATGTTGGTTGACTGGAGGGCCGGAGGTCAACGCGATCACGTGGGACGCGTGCGGCCTACGGGGATGGGATGCGGCTCGTTTGGCTTGGTGAAGAGCATGCGGGTCCGAGCATCGGCATGACAAAAGGAGTCCTTGGTCAAGCGACGGCCTCCGTACGGATGGAGATGAATGGGCTCGGGGGCAAGCGTGTTCGGCTCCAGGCTGATAGGGCGCTGAAGGGTAGCTTCGACTCAGCTGGATCTTCTTGATCTCAACAAACGAGGAAGCTCATCAGGGGGTCGGACATTGGTTCTGACCAAGTCCCATCCGATGCCTAACTCAGAACGGATCCGAATAATGCTCGATGGGATCGGTATGGCTCACGGAGAGGCCGATACACGAGTCCCCGGCTCGAGCTGTGGAGGAGAATTATATGGTAGGAGATAAGGTCGTTCAGGAAGAATACCTCGGAGTTAGGTATCCAGAAAAAAGGTCCCTTTCCATGTCGTTCTTCGAGTTGCTTTATAGGAATCTACCCCAGCCACGCCCCCTCAACGTCCTCCTATTTTGCCCCGATGATCCGCCACTTTGATGGTGCCTTCATGGGTCATGAAGGTGGGCGTGATGGGGCTCTTTAATGGTGATTAAGGGGGTGCAATTTAAGGGCAGTGGTTAACTCCTGCTGGCGTGAGTCAGCGGCTATATTCGTATCGTTCCGAGGTCGGCCTGACTCCGAGTCTTCGTGAGGCCTCGTTCTTCCCAGGCCCGCAGGCCTGCGACACGGGCTGGGCCCGTTCAGTCTATGCCCAACTTGGGAGGGTTGTATCAGGAGAGAACAAATACAAATCTTCTCTCTTCACAATGAAGAAGAAGCACACAAAATCTCTCCAAAAGCTGTCAACACAATCTCTCAAAGTTTGCTCTAACAAAGGCAGCTCAAAGTTCTCCCAAAATGTGGTCCACCCATGAAACCCTCGCCTAAACACCATATATATAGCCCTAGGGTACATAGGTGTTCTGATAGAAGAGGGATTTCCAATTGATAAGAACTCTGACTCTAACGGAATTCCAATCCAATCGTTACTCTACTTTGGATAGGATGTCGTGTCCTATAGTGGGCCCCTCAGTGCTACCGAACTTATTGTTGAAGGCCGAGCAAATGAAGTACCGAGTCGAGCTATCCGAAGCTCGAACTATAGAGCTGTCGACATGTGAGCTGCCGATCATCCGACCCTCCGACCTGGGGATTTCTGCACTGTGCGTAGAAGTCCAATAGTGCCCGGCATCATCGTATCTAACTTATGCCGAGACAGATAGATCAGATCCAAGCACAGGCGAGCAAGCTCTGCACAAGATAGCCTGGCTGCACTTCTCCAATAATTCTTCGGCGCCTTAATCGAGCCAACTTTCACAAATGAAATAGTACGGAAGAGGCCACAACATGAATTGGTCTTTCCAATCTCTCTCAATGTTGAAGTGGATAGAGATTGGATAGCCCAAAAATAAGAGAGATGATAAGAATTTTCTGTAGTTCGGGGTTTGTTCTCCTATGTTCATGGCAAGAAAAAATTTTCCATCGATGATTGAAGAAAGAATTATAATTAGTGGGGAAAACACCCTCAACTTTTTAAGATACAACTTAAGAATGCAATCCAATGCAATGCTTATTTTTAAGGTCTCCTTATATACTGTTAGAATGTCTGTTGGAATTCATAACATTACATACATTTTTATGTAGTTTTAATAGTGCCTTATGGAATTCAAGTTTATATAGCCATAAAGAAATCCTTTGCCCTTTCAATTTATGTAACCGTGAAATATGTAGCATTCCAATGGTATCTTTTGGCATTCTTCCTTTATGTACCCACCAAGGATATCACCTGATATTACAATAGTGTTTTTGCATTGCAATTTATATCAATTTTAAGCATGCCTCTTTGCATACCAATGGTGTTTCTTCACATTCTAATTTATGAAGCCTTCAAAGTTGACATTTGGCCATTCTTAACAACATGTCCTTCGAAATTCTAATCATAATTTTGAGTCTATATGCAACACTCTCCATCTTGGACTCAAAATTATTCATTTTCCTCCTCTTCAAATATTCTTCAAAAAAATCTGCAAGTAATGATCCCTCTCTTTTTACATAACAATTTAAAAAATCAACAAATTTTGGCAAGTCTAGGCAATACCTAAACTTATCCCTACATAACAGCTTTTTCATCATAAAACTATCATGTATATTTATGCTAAATTCATTCATAATCATAACAGCATCAAAGTGTTTGTACCATTGCCATGGAGCATCCTCAAGCCTATACAAATACTTCTTCGCTCAACGAAGCCTTCCGTCTGCATTCTTCTATGTACTTATAAAGAACTGGTGGTTTGATATCTAGCTGCTCCAACTTCATATCCTCCATAACTATTATGGGTAGCAGCATTCTACTATAATAATATTTAAGTAAAGAAAAAACTCAAGAAAATCGATACCTTCTTTATGTACATAACCTTTTGCCACAAGCATGGCTCTGTATCTGACAGGTTCTCCTCCTGATGGATCTTCTTTCTTTCTATACATCAATTTGTTGCTGATAGCCTTCCTTTTGGAAGCTCAACCAACTCCCAAGTCTAGTTCTTATGATGAGAGCTAATCTCGTCCTCCATTGCACTAGTCATTGCAAATTATCCTTATTTTTTACTACTTCGCTATAAATGATTGGATTGCTAGAGCCTGCTATAAGGACATACATCACCATATCATGAAATCTAGCTAGCTTTCTTATATTTCTTTGTTATTTACCTATTGCAGTGGAGTATTGGTACATTAATGGCTTTTCGCCTTCATCTTCTTCAGGAATGGAATTCTAACTTATTTCCTTCAGTCTTATCTACCTCTATCTAGATCAAGAAATTCAGCTAGCAGGATTTAATACCAGGAAGGAGTTTCTTACTATGCAATTTAGAAATGAGAACAATGGGTATCACATGACATAGGAGGCATCTCCTCGTATACAAGACACAAAAAAGTGGGGGTGGTACAAGCTCACATGGGCTCAGATGAGATGGAGATAAGGTTTTCAAGTTTCTTCCATGGGTTAAGCGTGGCCTCTTCATCCAAGGCATTGGACATTATCTTATGTGTTAAACATAAGTGAAAGGTGCTTAGGGCCTTCAAATCTAACTTGGCCCAATCTTCGTCTTTATGTCTTCAGCTTTTCTCTCCTTTCCCAGTAGAGCCTTGTGAAACCTTTGCTGAACGAGAATAGCATTCACAAACCCAAAGTTCATTTTGCCATCGAACTTCGATACGATTCTAGTTAGTCAAATCCAAAACATTGTCGCTCTGATTCCACTTGTTGCTCCAAGAAACGAGGATCAACTGTTTAAGGATCAAGCGAGCGATTTGCTTAATTTATAAAAACTATCATACACTGTCCACGGATTTAACAATACTACCATTGAAATTTAAAAATTCACCAGCACAGCATGTTGAACAATGTTAAAAGTTTGGAGTAGCAATGATGAAACGATGGTTAGAAACTTTTGGACAGTGTTGATAGGTCAAATTAATATGGATATGGTAAATTTCTAAATTTAAGGATAATATTATTAAATCCGTGGATAGATTTCGAAAATTAAGCTCACTGTTATAAAGATGAATCAAGAAGTTTGTAGTTTAACATCACTGCAGCTAATCAACCAATAATATCTGTTGTGCAACAGCGGATGATCTCGTCGAAGATCGAATGACGAAGAACAAGCAGCCAAACAAATAAAGCACTATGAAAGATGTCAACTTTAGGCCATTGGCCGGCCAATGGAACACCAATAAGCTTTATTACGAAAGGAAAGAATGAATACAAATATTCTCTCTTCACAGCGAAGAAAAAGCACACAAGATCTCTCCAAAAACTCGCAACAATCTCTCAAAGTTGGCTCTCAAAAAGGCGGGTTAAAGTTCTATCTGTATGTGTTCCACATGAAAGCCTCGTCTAAACCACCATATATATAGCCCTAGGGTACAATAGGTGTCATCATCGAGAGGTATTCCCAATATTTACGAATCCCGAATCTAACAAAATTCTAATCCAATCGCAACTCTACTACGAATAGAATGACGCGTCCTATGGTGGGCCCCCTCTATGCTGTCAAGCTTCCCGCCGAACTCCAAGCCAACGAAGTGCCGACCCAAGCTATCCGAGCTATTCGAAGCTCAGACTGTAGAGCTACCAACCTATTAGCAGCCGATCCTCTGAAACGAGAATCCAATGCATTGTCAAAGTCCAATTACTTGGCATCCTCGTATCTGACTTGTGCAGAGTCAAATATGTTAGATTCGAGCATAGCCGAGCTAGCTCTAAACCAAATAGTTTGGTTTCCGATCCAATACTTCTTCAGCGCCTCAATCGAGCCAGCTTTCATAAATCTCCACCTTGGCGAGATTTAGGCTTCCGTCACATAGTCGACCTTCAATGCACCACCTTGGTAGAGTCACATCTGGTGTTCCCTGTACATTTGCTCCGAAGAGCCCAATGCTCCTCCAGGCTCAACTGGCTTCACAGAGCCTTAATGCCCCCAACTGGGGCTGCCTTGACATCATCTCTGAACAACATTGAGTAAGTCCAAGCAATGCTTGAACTTAGCTCCCGAAACAACCTTAGTCAATACGTCTACATGGTTGTCATCTGTTCTAATCTTCAACAAATGGATGTCTTCTTCTTCTTCTCCCACATAGTCCTAGACAAGTGGTACCTCACGTCGATATGCTTGGTGTGAGCTTGGAAGACCTGATTCTTAGCCAATTGCAACTCACTCTAGCTATCACAACGGAAGTCATACTTCTTCTGGTAGACTCCCAGATCATCCATCAAGCCTATCAGCCATATCGTCTCTTTCACAGCTTCGGTCAATGCCATGTATTATGCCTCCGTAGTAGACAGTGCCACTGTAGACTGAAGTATACACTGCCAACTGATCGGATCTCCTGACAAGGTGAAGACGTAGCCTGTCATGAATCTCCTTCCATCCAAATCGCATGTAACGTTAGAATCAACATAGCCAACATCGTGCGGACCATCATCTCCTCGGTTATATGTCAATCTGACGTCAATTGTGCCATTGATATATCTAAGTATCCATTGAACAACTCGGCAGTGTACTTTTCTCGGGTTGTGCATGTATCTACTCACCATGCTAACTGCATGTGATAGGTCGGGTCGGGTACATACCATAGCATTTATCAAAGCTCTTATCGCATTAGCTGTAATGGCCCTAGCGTCCTATACGTAGGATGAATACAGTAATGTGTATGTGTGAATCGTAATGTGTTGGTGATAATATTAGTGTTTTTGTTGATTATCATTATTATCAATATTGTTTATGCCCTAAGCTAATTTTAGTAGCTAGAGTGTATTGTTGGGCTTGGGAGTTGGGCTAGAAATATTAGAAAGTGAGAAGAGAGGAGAGGGATTTATAATAGAATGGCAAACTTGTGAATACCAAAAAAATCCCTTCTATTCTTTTTCTCTTTCCCTATTCTCTTCTTCCCCAGGGACAGGCCGAAGCCCTTGCCCTTGCTGCCGACATTCCTCTCTCCCCCATCCGAAAATTCCCTAGGCCAATTCTTCTAGGTTGAGGCAAGAAAACAAAAGGGGAGAGAAATTGCGAAGAGCTTCTCCTTCTCCTCTGCCCCAAACCCATATCATGTTCATTTTCTTCACCCGTGGCCGAATCCCCATTTCCCCTAGGCTGCCGAAATTTTGAGCTCTGGCCGAAATTTCTTATCCGCTGCCGCAATAGATGAAGAAATGGAGGAAGGAAGGAAGAAAGAGATTTGGGAGAGGATTGAAAGAGAAGTTAGGGTTTTGGGTTTGAGCTTGGAGATTTGGGATTCATGATGGATTCTTTGCAAGCAATGGGAGATTTCCTCTAATTGGAAGAGGATTTCGCATCTTGGTTGAGGTAGGATCCCAATCCCACTTCATATGCTTTATTCAATTTTGTTTGAATTCCAAGTTTGCATCTTTTAGGGTTTTATAGCAATAATTTTGTATTTGGTGCTATAATTACGTTGTATATACATATGAATGCCTTGATTCACTAATTGCGTGGTATTGTTCTCATTTGAATTGGCAGAAGCTTAAACATGCGAGAGGGGAAATTGGCAATATGGGGGCTTGAAGCCATTGTCTTGATTGATTGGTTTCATCAATTTTGGGACAATGAAATTCTATGATGTATTGGGTTAATTATGCTTTACTACCCAATTTCCATGTTTAGTTGAAGTCATATTACGTATTGGCATTATTGATGCTATGTTTTAGTTGAAATAAATTGAGTTGTTCTTTAATTTCAATTTTCATTAGTTAAGTTGAAATGCTCTCATTTTAAAATATTGAAAGCTTAATTAAGAAGGGAACCGGGATTATAGCTTGCATTTCACGAGTTTTGGATTTCCTCATCTCATGTTTATGAGTTGGAATGCAATTGATAAATATTGGATTGTCTCGTCGCATTTCATAAATTGCAATTGCTCTCATTTTGGTGAAATTGCCCTCATTTTGACGTGTGGAGTTAGTTGATGAAGCCTTCATGCCTTGTTTCAATAATTATGCAAATTGCTCTCATTATTGATGTCATTCAAAGAATGTAAGATACACCCATACACATGGGTTGAGATATGATGATGTTGTTAGGACACGAAGGTGGAGTGCACGGGCATGGACAAAGTTGCCACGGTAGGAGGCGGGTGAAGTCGCCGTGGGCAACCTCTTGATTCATTAGGTGGCTCCACATTGAGAACTGAGTAGAAACACGTGCACGTGCACGCCGGCTCATTCATGGGATCCCATTGCATTGCATCGCATCGCAATACCTGTGCATCATATGCATCATGGCATCAATTAGCATTTTGGGGTGATTTGTGATTGTATGTGTGCAATGGTTAACTTTTAAGAATGAATGTGCCATGGATGTATTTGGTGCGTGAGTGATGGTATGTTGGAAAGTGTAATTTTCTAATTGTTAGCAAATAATGTTATTCTTATTGTTAATATTAGTGGTGATATTAATGATATTGTTATTGGTATTGGTGATATTAGTAACGTTTCTCAAGAATGAGGTTATGTTGATGTTATAGTGGTGTTGTTGGTATTGTTGGTGTTGTTGGCATGTTATGATTATACCATGTTCTTTTTGAAATACTACTTATGTTGTACTTGGAAACTTTTGATACATACAAGAGAGACTCTGTCGAAATTTTTATAAGCATTTCCACAACATCCAAAGCATTTGAAACTTAAGCTAGGAATGCCACACAAAATGCCACTTGCTAGCTCCCTTAAATTTCCACGCTTAAATGAACACCCATTTGGAAAATTAGTATAAAGGAAAAGTTAGCAAGAGGGCCTTTGACAACTTTCAAGTTGGAAGCCCACTAAACCAGTTGATTGGATTTGAGTGTGTGGGTGCATGTGAGAGAGATTTGGGTGTGTTAAGGTACTTGGGGGTGTTTGGGTTATATACTATATACGAGATTTGAAATTGATGTTGATGTTGTAATCGAACAGTTTATATATATATGTCATATTGGTGTTTTGAGTTGGTGGCTTGTTTTGTGTTTCGGTGATATTTGGGATGCTACAAGTACTATCCCAGTAGTGCGCAGTGAGCCTGCTTGTGTTTTGAAATTTTGCATGTTCTTCGTAACACCCGCCTCTTCGGGAATACCTGATACGGATTCGTACTCATCAGGTATCCCGGAGACCGGGGCGTTACATTAGCGTATAGTATGCTCTCCATGAGCTTCTTCTCTTCTTCATTCTTTAGGCGATGCTCGACACAGAGTTTGAAGTGAGGTGCTAGCAGAGTAACTACCGGATTCATTCTTTCACAGCCAAATCTTTGTATCACAGACTTTAAATAGCGACTTTGTGAAAGATGAACTTTACCTCCACTTCGATCTCTTGTGATCTTCATCCCAAGAATCCTGCGTGCTTCGCCTAGATCCTTTATCTCAAATGCATAACTTAGCTCAGACTTCAGTCTCTGAATTTACGCTTTATTTGATGAAGTGATGAGCATATCATCAACATAAAGCAAGAGATAGATGAAGGACCCATCGTACATCCTCCAAAAGAACACACAATGATCATAGGGGCTGCAAACATACCCTTGATCATTCGTCATGAAGCATTCGAAACGCGTGTATCATTGTCTAGGTGACTGTTTCAGCCTACATGCAAACATAGTGCCACTCTCATAGCCATCAGACTGAGCCATATATATCTCTTCCTCTCTGCATGCAAGAACATCGTCTTGACATCTAGTTGCACTAACTCAAGGTCGAGCTGTGCCACTAATGCCAATATGATCCGAATTGAGCAATACTTCACCACCGGAGAGAAGACTTCGTTGTAGTTGATGCCCTCCCTCTGTGCATAGCCATTCTCTACAAGGCGAGCTTTGTATCGAACTTCTCCAGCTTCGGCTTCGTCTTTCTTGGTGTAGACCCACTTACATCTTATTGCCTTCTTTCCCTCTGGAAGCTCCACTATATCCCATGTCTCATTCTTCATCAGTGATTCCATCTCCTCGTTCATCGCTTTCTTCCACTTGTCTAAGTCTTCATAATGCTCCACCTCTCTGAAAGAACTGGGTATGTCTATACTTACAATAGGAAAAGCAAATGAAACCATCTCAGTGTATCGTGCAGGTCTTCGTATCTCACGCCTGGGTCTCAACACTGTAATGGAATCCTTCGACTGTGCAATCTATGGAGCCACGCTATCTCCACCATTCGATCTTGAACCTCCCACTTCACCAGCATCTGTCTGGAGTACGTCTTCTGCAGCCTCTGGTTTATGTTGGCTTGAGTTAGTAGTCGAGCGATCTGGGACATTAAACACTTCAAAGTAGACATGATTCGGCTGTGTCTGTTCGGTCTCCACCATCGGTTCATACTCCTTCCTCAGTAACACCGACTCATCGAACGCTACATCTCTACTAACGATCACCTTCCTTTGTCTTGGACACCACAGCTTGTATCATTTGACACCATCACTAAAGCCCAAGAAGATGGCTTTCTTGGCTCTTGCATCGAGCTTGTCCTTCTTCACCGCATAGTGGCTTGGACATCCCCATATTCGTAGAGACTCATAGTCATGAACTGGCTTTTCTGACCAGACCTCCATAGGAGATCTTTCTTCCAATGTAGCAAATGGTAGCCGATTGACCAAGTAGGTCACATACGTCAGGGCCTCCGTCCAAAACTCCTTCGGTAGGTCGGCAGTAGACAACATGTATTGGACTTTCTCCAAACAAAGTCTGATACATCCTTTCAGCTACTCCATTTTGCACTGGTGTACCACCAACAATGAAGTGTCTCCGAACCACTTCCGATCTGTAGAACTTTTGGAAGAGGTCTGACATGTACTCTCCACCATTGTCACTTCGGAGCTACCTGACTTTTCGACTTGTTTGAATCTCAACCACCTTCTTACACTCTATGAAAGTGTTCAATGGTCACATGTCTTGGTCTGTCCGATGTGCCAATATCCTATTCTTGACAAATCTATGACCATGAACGCTTTAAGACTCAAGTTCCTATCAGTCATTCACTTTCTATAATCATTCACTTTATAAAGTGAATGACCATTGTCACTTCAGTGGACTCATTCTCCAATGGTCCTATCGGTTATTGAGTCGAATGATTATGATTATGAACGCTTTAAAACTCAAGTTCCTATCGGTCATTCACTTTCTTTAATACTTAACTTCTTACACTCTATAATCATTCGACCAGGCGAAGTTGGAGACAAGACACAGGTGACCATTGGAGAATCAGTCCACTGAATGACCTAATAAAGAGTTATCAAATGGTTAACATTAACTGAACTGTTATTGATAACTCTCTAGTGATGATAGGCAAGTTGGTCCTTAAGACTTGAGGTCATTGTACGAACATGCACGTGAACGGTGTCACTTAGATCTATGATCTAGCCTTGAGTCTTCACTCGTTGAAAGGTCTTAGGTTAGGTGATACTTGAAGCATGCGAGGTAAGTAGTGATCAAGAAAGGATTCGTCTCTTCTGTCCATGGGAAGCTAGTGTCACAGGCGTTCTTGATGCAAAACCTCGGTCGAGGTATGTTGTAGAAATTACAACATGGATATACCAAAGATCAGAGCATACTGACCAGTGCTAGATAGTAGGGTTGACGATTTACCATACCCTAGGCTTGTAATGCACTGCATAGCTACAGCACAAGTACTAGAGGGGCGGTGAATAGTACTTTAAAATAATCAAGATTATTATTCCTAATTATTGTGCAAACACAAATAACAATGCGGAATAACTACAAACAAAAAGAACTAAACAACGCAAACAAAGCGATGTATCGGGTTCGGATCCACCCAAGTCTTCCCGACTTGTTCCCGGTGATCCTGCGTCCCAACCACCCGGATCCCCTCCGGATACTTGAGTTAGAAACCACTAACCCAAGTTTTGCACTATGAAATTCTTGTAGAAAAACCTCTACAAGACCAAATCATACACAAATGAACATGTGAATCCCACAACCCGGGATCACACACTTCTCTCACAACCGAGAGAACAACTTGCAATATCAATGTAAATGAAACAATGAAATACTTACCAACAAAATCCTATGTCTTGAGTAAACTTACCAATATTAGGGCACGAAGGATTTTGAGGAAGAAGATGACACCAAACCCTAGCTCTACCAAGATAATCAGCAATAGGTGGCTAAGGAGAGATTGGTGACTTTGAATCAAGCTCTTAGCTTGAGAGGCTCACAATGGAGATAATCTCTCTTGAGGAAATAGGGCTCAAGAAGTTAAGGAGAGATTCTTGTGAGAAGAGAGAGCTTTGGAATAGAGTTGAATGGCTCCTCTTTGATTTCTCTAAACCTCTAAAATATCAACCTTTATAGCCTTGAAGAAGCCCTTCAAGTATATATAGGATAGAGAGAAACATAGAGCAAAATTCGAGCAATTAATGCTCCAACGGCTCTATTCTGAAGCAGCTTAATCAGTCTAAGAAGGATCACTGACTGATTAGTTTCTTAACTAGTCAGTCGGTGATTCTTCTTGGACCGACTAAGAGGATGACAGCCAATAAAGATGGTTCAGGAGAAATAGAAATAGTCGGTCTAAGAAGACTTGTCAACCGACTAGTTTGACAACTAGTCGGTCGGTGAGTGTTCTTTGACCGACTAAGAGTTGAAATACGATAGGCTTTCTACTAGGAGAACTAGTCGGTCTAAGAACAAATCCTAACCGATTAGTTTCTCAACTAGTCGGTCGATGATTGTTCTTTGACCGACTAACGATAAACAGTAGCTCAGGCTGTGAAAATGAAGATATAACTAGTCGGTCCACGAAGGATTCCAAACCGACTAGTTTGACAACTGGTCGGTCGGTGAACCTTCTTGGACCGACTAATTGGTCAACAGTGAATGAGCTGAAATGAGGTAGGATATCTAGTCGGTTCAAGAAGGATTGCCGACCGACTAGATTGCCATCTAGTCGGTTGGTTCTTCTTCTTGAACCAACTAAGATACACTAGAAGCCGCAAAATGAAGCGTAAGGCTTCGGGAAAGTTTCTATGGGCTTCTATGAAAATCCTAGCTCTAATAATGTAAGACCTACTCAAGGCTTAACATTCTACATGATGAAGCTAGAAGACAATAATTAAAACTTGACGAACTGTCTTCAAAGCTTCAATCCGGATCTCTTGACTTCAATACTGCTCCTAGAGCTTCAACGAAGCTTCAGGCACACGATCACGCGCTTTGAGAAGTCTTGAGACGTCGCTTTTGATGTTCATAGAATTTTGGCGACGATCTCCATAACTGCGCTCACAAAGAGTTAGTTCACGATATTTATGTTTGCTCATCATCAAAACCAAATCCGGGGAATCAATACTCAACATTCTCCACCTTTTTGGTGATGATAAACCAACATAAATAATAATCAATAATAATGATTCAAATGAAATTTACTTACTCCCCCTGCATTGATGACACGTTAGTTCTGTATTCAATAATAGTCATACGCATCAAGCAGACGAGGAAAGTATACAATGTGAACTCAAGTATTGCAATTTTGGATCTAAATCTATTTTTATATCTTAACTCTCCCTGAATCTAACATATCAAATTAGATTCACGGTAAAATGCTTTAAATTATAATTTAGCATATTGTCATTATTAATTCTCTCCCCCTTTGGAATTAGCAAAAAGAACGGGAGGAGATCAACGACAACAACAATGGCTAAGAAATAAAAGCACGAGAGTCTAAGAATACGACCACGGTCCAAATGACACCTATGTAAAATACCAAATGTAAACTACCGAATAAAATCAAAGCATGCCAATGAGACCATAGTCGAAAATCGAGAAAAAAATGAAATCATCAAAACTCAAATCAATTTCACATATTGAGTTATGGAACATACTCTCCAATATCAACATTCTTGGTTAATTTAGTGCATGGAAAACAATTCTATGTTTTCATACAAACAAGTCTATTAAACCAATATTATCGTCAAGCGACTAAGTCAACATCAGAGACATAAATATAATGTGCACAAGAAACGAATGGCAACATGATGTACACATCATACAACACCAAATTACTAGCATGCATTCTGGGATACTCACTAAATGAGTCAATAAAAAGCATGGAATGCCATGAGCACACGAAAGATAAGAATTGTACCATAAGCTCAAAACTAGCACAAGATATGCATGAGATAGTCTAAAATACAAAGAGACATCTACATGCATTTAACACACATGGATACCAAAAGTAAGAATATACTTACAACATTAAGCTCCTCTACTTTGGTGCATCACTTAAGCACCATCAACTCCATTTGAATGAAAATCCTTGCAAGTCAGGAGTTGGTAGGGTTGGTATCCCACGGTGGATTGAACCTAGAAAACATAATATGGAGCTAAATTTTGATTTTTTGCTCCTTCTCTTACTCTTGAGTACCTGAAGATAAACATATCATTCCATGGGACCCAAGGTCATTGGGTCCTAAGAGATTAGACCATTGGAAGCCAAGTCCAATTGGACTTAGACTTCCCAACAAAACCATCATTGCGCACAACATTCATAAAATACGAATTAATATATGTTTGTTTTTCATGCATGCTTGTGTCCTTAAGGCCCAAAATAGTGAATGTCTTGGGAGCCCTATTCCTATTGGGAGCATGCATACGTTGTTGATTTCTACGTGATGCATGTCGTGGATAAGCATATGGCACATGATGAAATGGTGCATGATGATAAGTGTTCATATGATAGTGATGTGGATGAACATATGCATGTGGAGGAACACGTGCATGAGTGTGTCTCACATGGTGTGCACGTGCTCATGGATGTGGAGCATAAAAATCATCATACGTGCGAACATATGGAGTAGGAGGTGTGTTCCTACGTGGCATGGTATTGGTGTACATAAAAGCATGACCCTTCTTTGGAGGTCCACCCAAAGTGGGTTTCTTTCCAAACTGGGGTGTATACGAAGTGGAAGCACCATTTGTAGATGAACTACCAATGGAGTGTTTGCTCCCACTCGTTGAGGCATCGGAAGTTGGCCTAACAAAGGTGGTAGACGATTTGGATGAATTTCACATATTATACCCCAAGCCAATGTGATGATTGACCGGAAGTAAGTCATTTAGGATATTATCCAAATGGTCTTTACCTTTATTGAATTTATTAATACGGCCTAATATTCACTCATACTTCTCGGTGAGAGAAAGCATAGAAGCATCCAAGGTGGACACTTGCGATGTGAGTACACAAACACGAGACTTGAGATTCTTATTCTCGATACTTAAAGTTGAGTTTCGAGAAATCGAATCCGCTATCTCGTGTTCATCCGAATTCTCAATATGAACATGCTCAAGTTGAGATTTGAGATTTACAATATCCTTTCTCAACCCTTCAACAACGGTGTCGTTGTTGATGATGATAGGCTTAGGTGAGGTTTGGAGACTAGTTAGCTCATCTTTAGTCTTAATATATCTATTAGCCAAATTAGATAATTTAAGCCAAAGTTGTTCGTTCATCCATAGTTACCTCATCGCCTTCATCCTCGCTTTCATCAGAGGAGGTCTCTTGATCATGTTCCTCTTTTCCCATGAAGCACATGTGTGCTTTCTCCACTTGTTTATCATCCGACTCTCCACTTGAGGAGTCATCTTCCGAGTCGGTGAATGAGCCGACAAGCCCTTTCTTGTGCCATTTCTTGTACTTTCTCGACTTGTCGTACTTGGATGCCTTTCACTTCTCCTTGTGTTTGTTGAGAGGACAATCCGGCTTGATGTGTCCTGACTTGTTGCATTTATAACACACAGGAGTAGATGCATTAGAAGAACCAAATTTAGCTTTGTTCTTGAACTTACCTTTTCGGAAGAATCGGTCGAACTTCTTTGCCAAATCGGCCAAAGCTTCTATGTCCAACTCGTCTTCCGATTCTTCATCATCGGTAGATGTAGATGGAGCGGCCTTGAACGCAATCGTCTTTTTCTTTGGCACGTCTTGCTCCAAGTAAGACTTCATCTTTTCCTGCATCTTGATCTTACTGTCCGTGCGTACCTCATAAGACAACAAGGTACCCATTAGTTGTATGACAGTATACTTATTCATATCATTACCTTCCTCGATGGCGAAGGTACGCTTTTTCCAACAAGAAGGAAGTCCGTCAATAATCTTTGCGACTTTATCCTTTTGGGTATAGTTCTTCCCAAGAGCTTCCAATTCGTTGGATATGTCCACGAAGCGAGCATAGTACTCCTTCATACTTTCACCATGTTCCATGTGAAATAATTCGAACTCTTTGTTAGCAACAATGAGTTTAGAGTTTTTACCGTACTCGTCCCTTCGTGCAAGATGAGGAGTTGGTTCCAAATTTGATATGCACTCTTACATGTGCATATCTTGTTGAAGTCTTCGGGCTCCAATGCACATTGCAAGGCATTCAATGCCTTGGCATTGTTCACCTCCGCGGCGACCTCCGCGGCAGTCCACTTGGCGAAGTCTAGTTCGGTGGGCTCGACATACTCCGTCAACGTGGCTCTCCATAGTGAAGTGCTCCGGAGGAACGTTTCCATCCGGCATTTCCAGTACCCATAATTGGTACCGTTGAAGAAGGGAGGCCTAGTTGAGGAGTGTCCTACCATCACCGAAGAAGCTCCTTTACGATTCTTGAAAACGATGTAGTCGTTGTTCGTCATAGCTATGAACTTGGCTCTGATACCAAATGTAATGCACTGCGTGTAGGATCCCATCATGCGATGATAGAGGCTCGAAAGAGAGGATACTTACGTTAGCGTACGCTTCGCTATAATCTCTGAACTTCGCCCTTGGATTCGCCACAACGGTCGGTACTTCGTCACAGAGAATCGAAGCAACGTTTCACCGTCTAAATCTCTATTTGGAAGAAGAACTCAATGGAAGGGAGAAGAGGAAAGAAGGTTGCCTTATGCAAACTTATAGCATGAAGGATTAGCCTTGAAAGCCATACCGTTAGGTCCTATTTATAGGCCTTGGGGATAGTTATTGTAGGAAATAACTACATATATGCGTATTTGCTTATATTAGTACCATTGCTTATCCTCTTCCTTATGCACTTATCAAGTGCCTTTATGCACTTATAAAGTGACTTTTTCCGCTTATCGAGTGGTCCTTTTCACACATGAAAAGATTCCCTTCGCGCATGCTTTCATGTACGTGACATCCGAGGTCCATAGACCCTCATACATCCCCTCATGGGTGTATACATGTCGTCCATATCCAACATCTCCCACTCACACTTGAGGGGATTGTAAGAAAACATCTTTTCCTTTAGTTCTTCTATTTATCATACTGAGAAATAGATCGTGTGACCGTCATGCGCATAGAGTCCGCTGTTGTGCACTTGTTAGAGATACACAACACTCCTTGGGGTGCAAAGTTGAGTAGATCAACGCATGTTTTACCCAAGATTATTTCTTCACATTTCTTTTACTTTATATTCAACAATTGAATCCCATCTGGATTACAATTGGCTGGCCAACTTTGAATCTCTAAAGTCCAAATGTGAATATGAAATTAATCTTCCTCTTCTTGAGATCCTTTCGATCTTGACTTGACTCGCTTTTCTAACATGCCCCGCCGGACCGAATTGACCATAGTCCACAAGCAACATGCTAAGACAGCGATCACCTAGTCAAATCTAAAGGAACCAATTAGAGTCCATAAGGGCAAGAAGTTTAAGACCCATGTGGTCTTTGGGTCTCACATAATAGTAAACACAATTACTATTCTAACACATTGGTCAAATGCATACGTAGTATGAATACGTATTACAACATCACTCCTTTCCCAGGGAGCGTATGTCTTAATGATGTTGTAAGGATGATGATCAGACACCACAATGTTTGACTTTGAGTCCCTTTTATTACTCATTAATTTCCTGGACCCACATCCCGCATAAGACAGATAAGATTTCAAAAAAATCTTCTTAGATCTTTTGTAAGCATCCATATGATGCAGATCTTTTATACGACCATTTTGTTTAAGTCATGACTCTAAATCATCCGTCTGACGATTTTGACTTTAAACAGGTCTCATCTTTATCTTTATCCGTCTGATAGAATAAAGGCGGTTGCTCATGTAAGAGAGCCAACCTCAATCTGTCCGACATACTGAAAAATATAGCTGAGATTAAAAAGAAATGTACACAAACATTTTCAAGAAACTCATATGCAATGTCGAAAAGAACTTATTCTTTTATTAAATTTTATCTTTCATAGACATGGGAATACATTGATACAACTCAGCTCTTACGCAATCCTTGAGATGATAAGTGTTTTTAAAACACATCTTTGGGCTCGCCTTCGTAAGCGGATCCGCTATCATCTCATGCATAGATATGTACCTAATGTCTACATCCTTGTTCTTATCATAGTCTTTTGCAAATTTGTAGCGGATATCAATGTGTTTGGTCTTACAATGGAATTTTGGATCTTTGACATAGGCTATAGATGCTTGACTGTCACTGTATATTGGTACAGCACCTGAGTCACTTGCATCAATTAGCTTGTCTAAGAATCTCCTAAGCCAAACAGCTTCTTGGACCGCCATGCTAAATGCTACAAATTTGGCTTCCATAGTTGAAAGTGCGATGCAGGATTGCTTTTTGCTACTCCAGGATATTGCACCAGATACAAGTAGAAAACATGTCCTGAGGTCGATCGTCGCTCATCGAGATCACCCGCCCAATCAGCATCAGTGTAGCCTTCGAGCCACAAGGCATTTCCTTGATAGCATAAAGTATAGTCCGCAGTCCCTTTAAGATACCGCATTATCCTCTTAACCGCTTTCCAGTGTGCTTGCCCTGGATTGGATTGGTAATGACTTACCATTCCAACGGCAAAACAGATGTCCGGTCTTGTACACATCATAGCGTACATAAGACTACCAACTGCACTGGAATATGGAACTTTTTCCATAATTTCCTTTTCCTTTTGGTTCTTTGGACACATTTTCAGACATAAATTATCGCATTTGCTTATAGGAGTATCAATGGACTTGCAGTCCTGCATATTAAAACGTTCTAGAACCTTCTTTATATAAGTCTCTTGTGAAAAAGAAAGAAGTTTCTTCGAACGATTCCTTGAAATCTTAACTCCAAGGATATATGTGGCTTCTTCCATGTCTTTCATCTCAAATACTGATGAAAGCCAAGCCTTAATATCCATCACAAAGCCCTTATCATTTCCGGCTATTAAAATGTCATCTACATATAGAGACATAATAACATACTTGCTTTTGATCCTCTTGATATATACACAGTTATCTTCATTAAGCATGGTAAAACCATTTGATAAGACAACTTCTTGAAATCGTATATACCATTGCCTCGAGGATTGTTTAAGACCATATATGGACTTACGAAGTTTACAAACCTTATGTTCATTTCCTTCTTTTACAAACCCTGTTGGTTGTTCCATATAGATCTCCTCGTCCAATTCTCCATTGAGAAAGGCAGTCTTTACATCCATTTGATGTAATTCGAGGTCTAAGCAAGCTACCAAAGCCAGAATCAAGTGAATCGAGGTAAAGCGAACAACAGGTGAGAAGGTCTCTTCGTAGTCTATCCCTTCCTGTTGCGTAAAACCTTTCACGACAAGGCGAGCTTTATATCTGTCTATAGAACCATCAGCCTTATGCTTGATTTTAAGAACCCATTTGTTCCCAATAGCTCTACGTCCTCTGGGTAAGTTAACCAAGTCCCAGACTTGGTTAATTTTCATGGATTCCAATTCCTCCTTCATCGCTTCCATCCATTTGTCTTTTGCAGGGCATGATACGGCATGTTTGAAAGTAGCAGGCTCGTCATCTTCTTGTAGTAAAGTCATAAAGGTTTGTGGGAATTCATCCTCAAATCT
>JAULAV010006199.1:0-18005 GCA_030789695.1 Scilla litardierei
GCATACCAATGTTCTTTACAAGCTTTACAAAAGTACATTTAGGCAATGCCTTAGTAAAAAGATCAGCTAAGTTGTTGCATGACTGGATCTGTCGAACTTCAATCTGCTTGTCGTTCTTCTGCTCGTGCGTCCAGAAAAACTTGGGAGAAATGTGTTTTGTCCTGTCGCCTTTGATGTAGCCCTTCTGAAGCTGAGCAATGCATGCGGCGTTGTCTTCGAATAGGGCAGTAGGCTCCAGATCACTGGTCTTCAGGCCAGTGGATTGGAGGATGTGTTGGACGACGGAGCGTAGCCAAAAACATTCTCTGCTCGCCTCATGGATCGCGATGAGCTCTGCATGGTTGGAAGATGTAGCAGTAGTGGTTTGTTTTACCGATCTCCAAGAGATAGCAGTACCTCCGTATGTAAATACAAAACCTGTTTTAGATTTTGTCGTGTGCGGATCAGAGAGATAACCTGCATCAGCATAACCAAACAATTTGGGGGAGTCACATCTCTGGTAGTAAAGTCCAAGATCAATGGAACCCTGAAGGTATCGCAGAAGATGCTTTACTCCGTTCCAGTGGCGCTTTGTGGGCGCAGGACTGTGTCTGGCTAGTAGATTAACTGTAAACGCTATATCGGGACGTGTACAGTTAGCCAGATATAGAAGTGCTCCAATGGCACTGAGGTAGGGTACTTCAGGACCCAGTATCTCCTCCCCCTCTTCCAGTGGCCGGAAGGGGTCCTTATGTACATCTAGTGATCTTACGACCATAGGAGTACCTAAAGGATGACATTTATCCATATGAAACTTGCGTAGAAGTTTCTTTGTATAATTAGATTGGTGTAATAGGATTCCACCTCTTAGGTGTTCTATCTGTAAGCCAAGACAATACTTTGTTTTGCCTAGGTCTTTCATTTCAAAAGTATGTTTAAGGCTTTCAGATATCTCTTTGATCTCTGCAGGAGATCCTATGAGATTTAAGTCATCTACATATACAGCTATGATGACAAATCCTGTTCCCGTTCTTTTGATAAAGATACACGGGCAGACTTCGTTATTCGTGAATCCTTGCTGTGCAAGAAAATCACTTAGTCTGTTATACCACATCTTGCCCGATTGTTTTAGACCATATAATGATCTATGTAGCCTTACAGAGAATACGTCCCGAGGTATCTCTTTCATCTCTGGGGGTAGATTAAACCCATCAGGAAGTCTCATATAGATATTTTTATCTATATCGCCATATAGATATGCAGTCACAACGTCCATGAGCTGCATTTCTAGGCTTTCCAGAGAAGTTAGGCTGATTAAAAATCGGAAGGTGATCGAATCCATGACCGGGGAATACGTATCTTCGTAATCAATCCCCGGTCTTTGGGAAAATCCCTGGGCTACAAGGCGTGCCTTATAGCGAACGATCACATTATTTTCATCTCTTTTTCTTATGAAAACCCACTTATATCCCACAGGTTTTACACCTACTGGTGTTTGGACTACTGGTCCAAAGACTTTGCGTTTCAAGAGTGAGTCCAGCTCTACTCTTATTGCCTCGTCCCACTTTGGCCAATCATCTCTGCGTTTACATTCCGCTAGAGATCGTGGTTCGACGTCATCGTCATATTCAGTGACGTGAACGGCAATATCGAACGCAAAATCGTCGTCAACGACTATGCTATTTCTGTCCAGTACTTCTTCAGTACGTACAAAATTTAATGATGTTTCTCCTATTGTTTCCTCTGCTGGGGAAATCAGGAGGGGAGAAGTATCTGGTCTGAGCTCAGCATCCTGTGGAGGGATAATCTTAGTATCGCCAGGAGTCTTCCTCTTTCGAGGAACTTTATCTTTTGAACCTGGTGGGCGTCCTCTTTTCATTTGAGGTACAACCAATTCTGCTGCCGGTGGGCTGCATCCATCTATGGGGATGTCAATCCTAGCTGGCGTATTGGCAGCAGGGACGTGTGAACGGACAATCTTCTGGTTGTCCGTGAATTTATCCGGTAAAAGATGTATTGTATTCTGGATGTGAAGGATCTTCAGGATCTCATCTTCACACTGATTAGTACGCGGATCATATAGGGACAAAGACTTCGGGTCCCAACTAATGGTCTCAGAAGCTTCTGGCTTCTTAGACTGTGTGCCCAGTTTTGGAAAAAATTTCTCATTAAATTCACAGTCTGCAAAACGTGCCTTGAATGCGTCACCCGTCAGGGGTTCAAGGTATCTGATAATAGAGGGCGAATCAAACCCAATATATATACCTAGACGACGCTGAGGACCCATTTTGGTCCTCTGCGGTGGTGCTATTGGGACATATACCGCACAACCAAACACTCTCAAATGAGAGATATCCGGAGGTGCGCCGTATGCTAGTTGCATCGGGGATAAAGTGTGACCTCCAGAGGGTCTTATCCTAATAAGTGATGCGGCATGTAAAACAGCATGCCCCCAAGCATCCACAGGCAACTGGGATTGCATAAGCAATGGACGTGCAATCCATTGGAGTCTCTTTATAAGAGCCTCAGCTAATCCGTTTTGGGTGTGAACATGTGCTACCGGATGTTCAACTTCAATACCCGTTGCCCGGCAATAGTCTTCGAAGACTTGTGAAGTAAATTCTCCCGCATTATCAAGACGTAGTTTCTTGATATGGTTATCGGGGAAATAAGCACGCAACCTTATTATTTGTGCCAATAGCTTTGGAAAAGCTAGGTTGCGGGTGGACAAGAGGCACACATAAGACCATTTGGTTGATGCATCAATCAGTACCATGAAGTACCGAAATGGGCCACTTGCGGGGTGAATAGGCCCGTAAATGTCACCATGAATTCTCTCAAGGAAGCCAGGAGACTCTAATCCCACTTTCAGGAGGGATGGTCTCGTTATTAGTTTTCCCTTAAAACAAGGGAGACATGGAAATTCACCCTTTTGAAGAATCTTCAGGTTCTTCAATTTGTGTCCACGGGATTCAGTGATGATGCGGCGCATCATTGCTGTTCCAGGGTGACCAAGTCTATTGTGCCAGAGTTGGAATTCTGGTAGTGATTTGCACGTCTGGTGTTCAATCATATTGGCTTCTACTGGTTGAATGTATGTTTGGTATAGACCCGACGGGAGTCCCTTGAATCGCTCGCAGATGATCTTCCGGTCATCTTTTTGACGAGTTACAATTAGATATTCAACCTTATTTTTATCCCTGGTCTCTAAGTGATATCCGTTTAAACGGAAATCCTTGAAACTTACGAGATTTCTGTTTGATATAGGAGAGAATAAGGCATTATTAATTTGAAGTCTTGTGTTATTTGGGAGCAATATAATTGCTTCACCAGTTCCTTCGATTATTTGGGACAGTCCTGAAATTGTGATAACAGGACCGTCATATTTGTTTAAGCTATTAAAATAGCAATGATCGCGAAGGATTGTGTGCGTCGAGGCACTGTCCACTAGGCACTCAGACATCATCTATATAAGCCAAAAAAAGAAATTTTATTTGAGGGAAAATGTAGACAACATTCATAAATAAAAGTCCGCACTAAAGCAAATAACAGATGAAGATACATCGAATTATAAATGCATAGATAAATGATGATGCTCAATCTAGCAGATCGTCGTTCTCGAAGTCTTTAGCAGTAAAGACTGTTGGCGGCTGTACACCTGCCAAGTTTGTTTCAGGTCGAGACTTCTGGCTCGCCTGATATAGATCCTGTAGGTGGCGAGGAGTGCGGCAGTTTCTGGACCAATGGCCAGTCATGCCGCATCTATGGCATTTGTCCTCCCAGGTCTTCTTTGGAAGTGACACGTGCTTGGTGTCCTTTCGCTTCCAAGTGAAGTTTCTATTCCCTTTATTGTTTTTGTTTGTATGGGGAGCTGCACCTCTTGGTTGCTTCATTACCGCTTTCCCTTTAGTATTTTTAGTCTTCCTATTGTTTTTCCACTTCTGGGGAGAAACGTGGTGGGATTCAGGGATAGGGGCAGTGCCCGCTGGACGTAAGTGTAATGCCCTACCAGCTACTGCACAAGTACTAGAGGGGGGGTGAATAGTACTTTAAAATAATAAGGCGTATTATTCCAAATTAAATTGCACACAACTACCAAGTCAATTTGCGGAAGCTTAAATTGAATGACAACAATGAAATTAACAAAGCTAACAAAAGATGTTAATGGGTTCGGATCCACCCAAGTCTCCCCGACTTGTTCCCGGTGATCCTACGTCCCAACCACCCGGATCCCTTCCGGATACTTGAGTTAGAAACCCTAACTCAAGATTTCCACTATGAATATCTTGTGAAAAACCTTCACAAGATCAAATCATACATGCAATGGCAAAGTGAATCCCACAACCCGGGATCACAAACTTCTCTCACAACCGAGAGAATCACAAAGCAATATTAAAGAGTTTAGATGAAATAAATACTCTTACCACAAAATCCTATACCTTGAGTTTTTCTTACCCAATAGGTGGAATGAAGGATTTGAGGAAGATGAAGTTACCAAACCCTAGCACCAAGGAAATGAGCAGCAATGGGTGCCTAGGGAAGATTTGGAAACTTGAATCAAGCAATAGCTTGAAGAGCTCACCAAGAACAAGCTTATCTCTAGATCTAGAAATGAGAGAGAATGGGTTTCTTGTGAGGAAGAGAGCTTTTGATTTGAGGGAGAATAGCTATCTCTTTAGAACTCAATGAATCTCTTAATGGCAGCTCTATTGAAGATAGAAATGACCTAGGTTCGTATTTATAGGAACCCAAAAACACAAGTTAGGTCAATCTCCAACGGAAAGAAATCTGTGAGAATTAGTCGGTCAAAGAACACTCACTGACCGACTAGTTCATCAACTAGTCGGTCAGTCACAAAGCATGGACCGACTAAGAGCAGATCTGAGAAGAGATAGAATTTCAAACCTAGAAAACTAGTCGGTCCAAGAACACTGTCTGACCGACTAGTTTCACAACCAGTCGGTCATCCAATGAACGTAGACCGACTAAGAGGCAAAACAACATAGTCTGAAGGCAAGTTGACTTAGTCGGTCCAAGAACAAAAGTTGACCGACTAGATTGTCAACTAGTCGGTCATCAAACGTTCTTAGACCGACTAACGGTAAACAGTAGCTTAGGAGAATTTTAGAGTGAACAGTACGTCTCAACTAGTCGGTCAAAGAAGCATCACTGACCGACTAGTTCACAAACTAGTCGGTCGGTGAGTCAACGTAGACCGACTAACTGTAAACAGTAAAGTCCAAGAAATTAAGGAATCAAACTAGTCGGTCCAAGAACAGTTGCCGACCGACTAGATCACCATCTAGTCGGTTAGTACTTGTTCTTGTACCAACTAACATGCACAACAAAGTCCGAATCGAAGCGCGACGCTTCGAGGAAGTTAGAATGAACTTGTGCAAGGATCCTAGAGCTACGAAATGAGCGTAATGAAGATATAGACGTAAGATATACTCAAGGCTTAACATTCTATATATCGAAGCTAAAAGACTATAAATAAAACCTTAATAAACGGTCTTCGATAGCTTCGATTGAATCTTCATATTTTCCAAAGCGTCGCAAGAGCTTCAACGAAGCTTTAGGCATGAATATGAGCTTTGGAAAGTGTTGAGATGTCGCTTTGAATGTTCACGTGAAATTGGCGACGATCTCCAATACTGCGCTCACAAATTGTTAGTTCATGAATTATTTATGTTTGCTCATCATCCAAAACCAAATCCGGGGAGTCCAATATTCAACATTCTCCCCCTTTTTGGTGATGACAAACCAACATAAATAATAATCAAAGATAATAATTCAAATGTAAAATACTTACTCCCCCTGCATTGATGACACGTTAATTCCAAAATGAATATAAATGAATTGCATCAAGCAGACGAGTAAGATAAATAAAATGAATTGATTTTTGAAATATCGGATTTTGAAAATCCTTATATGTATCTTAACTCCCCCTGAATCTAACATATCAAACTAGATTCTTGGAAATTGAGTTAAATTTTCATTTGCGCTATTTTATTATCATTATCTCTCCCCCTTTGGCATTATCCCAAAAATGGGGGGCATACAACGACAACAATTAGGAAATGTAAAATCCAATATCGGGAGTCGTAGACAAAGGCAATGGATCAACTTGACACCAAGGGAAAAATTGTGGAAATCAAAACAAGGTGTGACAAATTTTCCATTATCAAAAAAAATCAAAATCATCAAAAACTCCAAATCATTATTCATTTCTTGAATAAAGAAACATACTCTTCAATATTCAATATTCTTGGTTAATTTTGTGCATGGAAAACAATTCTATAAAATTACAGAATTTAAATCCATTTAACCAACTTTTTATGTGTCGAGCGACGAAATCACATTTCAAATATATTCAACGAATATTAAAATTTGCACGACGAATAAAAGACAAAGTGAACGATGATGAACATATATATATATATATATAGACAACATGAGTGCATCCAAAAAGATATCACATCGAATATATGAGGTACAGCATATGAAGTGAGACACATCATCTATATAAACAACAAAAAGTACATCATCATCATCAACATCATCATATCATAAAATCCAACACCGACAACCAGAAAGCACAAAAAAAATACATCAAAGCATCTCTCAACCCCATCCTAACCCAAAACACTCTCACTAGAATATATCATCCAAAGCGTATATGGAGAGTCCTCGGAACAACGATCACGAGGAGGAGGCTGGATCTGCAGCGTCCGTGGGTCCAGTCGACGGAGTGGACTCAGGATCTGCAGGGAGTAGAGGTGTCTCAACAGATGGAATCGTCGGGGCAGGAGTCGAGATCTCAGGAACAGGCTCTACAGCAGCATGGGTCTCGACAGCAGATGTGTCAGCAGGAATATCAGCAGGCTCAGCAACAGGGTCTACAGCAGGCTCAGAAGACTGAAGTGCTGAAGCAGAAGGCTCTGGAACACCGGAAGTGGTGCCAACTCCAGGAGCAGAAGTGGTAGCACCAGCAACAGCAGCAGCAGTGGCCTCATCGCCACGGGCAAAAGAAGTAGCAAGCTCGTCAAGCTCCTCATCGTCCATCTCCTCAGCCTCAGACACCGAAGGAGGAAGCTCAATCCCCATCATACGAACCATACGGCAGACTACCTCCTCAGTACGAGCCAAACGGGAGTCGTGCTGACGAAGTAGGCGTACGACATCGTCCAAAGTAGCAGGGGAAGACGAGGCTGCTGCAGCTGACGGAGTAGACTGGGAAGCAGATGCGGTAGACCTCTGCACGTGACGAAGAGCCGCTAGAGATTTCTTCACGGCCGTCGCATTCAGAGGCGTACCCAAAGGACGCTCATCGTCAGGAGGGAGGGGAACTCGAAAATGACGGAATACGAGAGTCAACAAGCAAGGGTATGGAATGTGCGCAGACTTATTGGTCTTGCGTATACACTCGAAAGAATCCATCTTATCGAGTATCACGCGAGCCCAATTTATCTCGCACCCCAAGAAAAGAGCGTATATGAGCTTCAAAAATGGCTGAGAGGGGAGAGAAGAGGATCCATACTTAGGGAGGAGACACGACTTCAAAATCAGGTTAAGAACCCACGCATTCGGCTTAAAAGATTTCGATGGAACACCAATGAATGCGGAGGGGATAACCTAGAAAATCTCAGAAAGAATAGACTGATCCAAGGAAGAAATGTCGTCTACGGAAATGTCCGAAGGAAGGAGACCACACGACGCACAACCAAGGATCTCCCCCAAGATTTCTGCCGTGAGAACTATAGGAGTTCCCAAGACAGTCGTCTCAATGGAGTGACTGGCGTCGTACTGGCCTCGAATACGGTTGGCATAGAACAATTTCACGAGGCGAGGGTACGGTTTGGGATTGGCCTTGGGGTCGTATCGGAGATAATCTAGAAGGCCACTATAAGACAGAAGATCAGCAAGGCCGAGAAAATCAGAGAACTGAATGTAATGCTCCAACAACAGTGGACAGTGTTCTATACGGTTGTACGCGGCGAGACACTGAGGGTCATCACGGCACAACGATATGTCTACACCGCCAACTGGCATAGGAGCTTTACCCTTGGTCTTACGGGTCTTCGGAGGTGGGGTAGGTTCCCTAGTAGGCTCATCCTCTGGGATAAAATCAGTATCGGAATCGGGAGGAGTAGCCGGAGTGTGAAGAATAGGCTTTTTGGTCTTGGATTTACGGGGTTTAACTACGGCAGTCCTAGGCTTCTTAAGAGGGGGCGACGATGGAGAGCCTTGGGTAGACTTGGCACGACGCTTAGGTTTCGGGGGATTCCTAGGGTCCGAAGGTTGTTCTACGGTCATAGGAGAGGCCCCGGAAGAGGCGATCGGAATGCGAGTCTTAGCCATAGCACTACGAGCACAAACAATCGAAGACTAGGTCACTAACAGCCTAGAGATCACTAGCTAACAACCCTAGAGATCAAGAAAATTCGAAAATCACAAGCCCTAGGTTAGAAATTGAAACCCTAGGATCTAGAGCTTGAAAACAAGGAGAGACAACCCTAGAATAGGAAATCGACCTAGGAGAGGGAGGGAGATACCTAGGGGGTGGAGTCGACGGCGGCGGACGGCGGCGATCGACGGAGAAACGGCCGGAAGACGAAGGGTTTCGAGTTGAGGGTTTGGGGTTTTCGGGCTGGAGCAAAAGAGAAGACCGACTAAATGAGAATTTAGTCGGACGAGATCGAGTATAAGTCGGTTGGAAGACGAAAAGACTCAACTGTCCTAACCCACTTAGTCGGTCACAGTTCAAGCACTGACCGACTAGATTACGATCTAGTCGGTCGGTCAATGAGCTTGAACCGACTAAGTCGAAACAGTAGCTCAGAGTGATTTTTAGGGCTAGATTTAGTCGGTCGCAGTATACTTACTGACCGACTAGTTTTCAATCTAGTCGGTCGGAAAGTGTACTATGACCGACTAACGAAAGAAAATGATAGGAGATGGATATTTGCTTGATCTAGTCGGTCTGAGTTCATTTGCTGACCGACTAGATGAGCATCTAGTCGGTTGACAAGTGAACTGAAACCGACTAGAAGAGTCCAAAAATAGAAATTTGATTTCTCTTCACAAACCACTTGGATGAAACATCCTAACTCACTCATTAGTCACCTAAATTACCCCATAAAACGTCGAAATCTTAAATACGACATTGAAATACGAATTCGAGCAATAAATTCGAATAATTCACATAAAATTCCCAAAAATTCAATTAATCTAGCATGAATGAAATATCGTGAAATATATTAGCATGCAAGATGATTGATTTTAAATATGAATCCTATATCTCGGATTCACCCATAATCCCCAATTCTCGACGCAACCGCACAAAGGAGTCCTCCTTTAGGGGTTTCGTGAAAATATCGGCGATTTGCTTTTGGGTTTCAACGTACACTAAAATGATGTCCTTTTTAGCAACATGATCATCTAAGAAATGGTGTCGGACATCTATGTGTTTCGATCGGGAATGATGCACCGGATTCTTTGAAAGACAAATAGCACTTTGGTTATCCACCATGATAGGGCTAGTATCACAATGAATACCAAAATCCTTCAATGTGTGTCTCATCCAAAGAACCTGGGCACACGCGGCACCGGCGGCAATATATTCCGCCTCGGTGGTTGAAAGTGATACCGAATTTTGCTTCTTGGAAAACCAAGAGACAAGAGAATTTCCTAGAAAATGGCAAGTGCCACTAGTACTTTTCCTGTCGGATTTGCATCCCGCATAATCAGCGTCACTATATGAGACTAACTCATATGTGCTAGATCTCGGATAAAGTAATCCAAAATCTAATGTGTAACTTAGATAGCGAAAAATACGCTTTACCGCTACTAAGTGAGACTCCTTAGGTTGAGACTGATAACGAGCACATATACATACGGCAAACATAATATCGGGCCTACTTGCGGTAAGATAAAGCAAACTACCTATCGTACCTCGATATAGACGAATGTCTACATCCTTACCGCCCGTATCCTTGTCAAGATGCGTAGTCGTGCTCATTGGAGTCTTTTTCCCGGAGGCATTCTCCATTCCAAATCGCTTTAGCAACTCCACCGTGTACTTCGTTTGGTGGATGAAGATTGCATCGTTCATTTGGCGAATTTGGAGACCTAAGAAATATTTGAGTTCGCCCATGTGGCTCATCTCAAATTGTTCCTTCATCACATTAGAAAACTCTTCGCAAAGAGCGAAGTTAGTAGCACCGAAAATGATATCATCAACATAAATTTGAACTAATAAAATATCATTATTCGCATGCTTAATAAAAAGTGTTGAATCGGCTTCGCCCATTTTAAAATTCAAATCCAAAAGAAAATTCTTTAGGCGATCATACCAAGCTCGAGGAGCTTGTCTCAAACCATAAAGAGCTTTCTTTAGTTTAAAAACGTGATTAGGAAATTTTTCATTTACGAAGCCCAGAGGTTGAGAAACGTAAACTTCCTCAACGACATCTCCGTTTAAAAATGCACTTTTAACATCCATTTGAAATAATTTAAAATTCTTATGGCATGCAAAAGACAAAAGTAATCTAATTGATTCTAATCTAGCTACCGGAGCGAAAGATTCTTCGAAATCGATACCTTCCTCTTGACGATAGCCTTGAGCTACTAACCGAGCTTTGTTCCGGACGACGACTTGGTTTTCGTCGGTTTTGTTCTTGAAGATCCACTTTGTCCCTATGACGGTGTGGTTCTTCGATGGCAATGGAACAAGCTCCCAAACTTCATTCCTCTCGAATTGAATGAGCTCCTCCTCCATGGCTAAGATCCAAGCGCTATCTTCGCATGCTTCATTAATATTCTTTGGCTCTATCGATGAGGCAAAGGCACAATTTGCGAAGTGGTGAACTTGGGATCTCGTCTTGACACTATCATAGATATTGCCAATGACTTGCTCATGGGGATGGTCACGAACCGAATGAAGCCGTTTGGGAATACCTTGATCACTTGGAACATTCTCAACAACTTCATTAGTTGGGTTAGTCTCAATAGAATCAATAGAATCATTAGACTTAGAATTATCAAACGAATCACTTAAAACATCCATAGAATCATTATCATTTGAAATTCTAGTTGGAACAAATCCTTCATTAAATGAGACATGAAGCGATTCCTCGATCGTTGAGGTTCGTTTGTTGAATATCCGGTAGGCTTTGCCACGCGTAGAATATCCAACAAAAATCCCCTCATCGGATCTCGGATCGAATTTGTCCAAACTACCATATGTGTTCTTAATAAAACATTTCGAACCAAAAACACGAAAATGTTTAACTTGAGGCAACCTACCAAACAACAATTCATAACAAGTTTGTTTAGTGCCGGGCCTCAAAAGTATTCTATTAAACACATAGCAAGCGGTGTGTACCGCTTCCGCCCAAAATTGATGGCCAAGTTGGCTATCATCAAGCATAGTGCGAGCACACTCCACTAGCGTCCTATTCTTTCTCTCAACTACACCATTTTGAGGAGGTGCACGAGGGAAAGAGAAGGTGTGAGTAATACCAACTTCATCACAAAATGTCTCAAAAGACTCATTCTCAAATTCACCTCCATGATCACTACGAATAGTGACAATGGTGGTTCCTAAGAGATTTTGTACTTTCTTAACAAAAATTGTGAAGTTTTCAAAAGCTTCATTTTTATTACACAATGAAAATACCCAAGTAAATCTTGAATAGTCATCTACGATGACAAGTCCATACCTTGCATTTCCTAAGGAAGCTACTCTAGTTGGCCCAAATAAATCTAGATGTAATAGCTCTAGTGGCCGTTTAGTAGAGATGCTTTTCTTAGGTTTAAATGAAGATTTAGGAAGCTTGCCGCGTTGACAACAATCACAAAAACTTTTCTTTTCAAAAACAAGCTTCGGAAAACCTTTAATAGAATTCAATTTTGAAAGCTTATATAGTGTTCCAAAGTTCACATGTCCAAAGCGTCGATGCCATAAGTGTTGTTCACTTGTGTTGGCAACGAGACATTGTTCATATGACTTAGGAAGATCCAAAATATAAATGTCTTTACGACGAGTTCCGGAAAATAATAATTTTTCATTATCCTTTCTTAAAATATGACACAATCCTTTCGCAAAGCTAACTTTGTAACCTTTGTCACAAAGTTGACTTATTGAAATAAGATTATGATTTAAACCACTAACAAGATAAACATCACTAATTAATGGTTTAGAAGGGTTACCGACTTTACCAACACCTATGATGGTTCCGCTCTCGTTGCCTCCAAATACGACGCGGTTTCCATTCGCAATGGGAACCACTCCAGAGAGCAAACGAGCGTCACCCGTCATGTGTTTGGAGCACCCGCTATCGAGTATCCAATTCCCTTTGGAGCTAAATTTAAATTTGATGCTCCTTTTCTTTTTCTTTTCCTTGAGTACCTAAAGATAGACACTTTCATATCATGGTACCCAAGGTCATTGGGTCCAAGGGATTAGACCTTTGGAAGCCAAGTCCAAGTGGACTTAGACTTCCCCACATAATTCTTACTATGCACAACATCCGAAAAATAAGCATTCATGTACATTTGTTTTTCGTCCATGCTTGTGTCCTTTGGGCTCCAAATAGTGAAAATTTTGGTAGCCATCATCCTATTGGGTGCATGCATGCTACGTTGATTTCTACGTGATGCATGTTGTGGATAGGCATACGGGACATGATGGAATGGTGCACGACGAGAATTATTCATATGATGAGGTGGGTGTACATATGCATGTGTGGGAACACGTGCGTGAGGGTGTCTCACTTGGTGTGCACGTGCCCGAGAATGTGTTGCATAAAAATCATCATATGTGTGAGCCGGTGGAGTAGGACGTGTGTTCCTACGTGGCATGTTATTAGTGTACATGTAGGCATGCCCCTTCTTTGGAGGTCCACCCAAAGTGGGTTTCTTTCCGAAAGAGGGTGTGGACGAGGTGGAAGCACCATTGGTAGATGAACTACCAATAGAGTGTTTGCTCCCACTCGTTGAGGCTTCGGAAGTTGGCCTAACAAAAGTAGTGACCGACTTGGATGAATTTCCCATCATATACCCCAAGCCAATGTGGTGTTTGGCCGGAAGTAAATCTTTTAGGATATTATCCAAATGGCCCTTACCCTTGTTGAATTTGTTGATTCGGCCCAATGTGTCCTCATATTTCTCTTTGAGAGAACGCAAAGAAGTATCCAAAGCGGATATTTGCGATGTGAGCACATAAACACGAGATTTAAGATTCTCGTTCTCAATACTCAAAGTCGAGTTTTGAGAAGTTAAATCCGCTATCTCATGTTCTTCCGCATCCTCAATGCTAACATGTTCGAGTTTAGATTTGAGATTCGCAATCTCATTTCTTAACTCTTCAACAACGGTGTCGTTGTTGGTGATGATATTCTTAGGCGATGTTTGAATGCTAGCTAGGTCATCTTTTACCTTAGTATATCTATTTACTAACTTAGTGTATTTTGACCAAAGTTGAGAGTTAGCATTTCTAAAATCATCCATCGTTACCTCATCGCTTTCGTCATTACTATCATCGGAAGAGGAGGATCCTTGATCATTCTCCTCTCTTGCCATGAAGCACATATGTGCTTGCTCCACTTTCTCATCATCCGACTCTCCGCTTGAGGAATCCTCGGAGTCGGTGAATGTTGCTCCGACAAGTCCTTTCTTGTACCCCTTTTTGTATTTCTTGGACTTATCGAATTTTGGTGCCTTCCACTTCTCCTTTTGTTTGTTGAGAGGACACTCCGCTTTCATGTGTCCTGGCTTATTGCACTTGAAACACAAAGGAGAGGAAGAGGCGTTAGAAGAACCAAATTTACCTTTGGTCTTGAAGTTACCTTTCCGGAAGAAACGGTTGAACTTCTTGGCCATGAGTGCCATGGACTCCAAGTCCAACTCGTTTTCCGAGTCTTCATCATCGGAAGATGTGGATGAAGCCGCCTTGAATGCAATCGCCTTTTTCTTAGGCGCATCTAGGTTCAAATATGACTTCATCTTTTCTTGTAGCTTCACCTTGCTATCTTTGCGTACCTCGTATGACATCAAAGTACCCATTAGCTGAACTACGGTATATTTTTTCATGTCATTACCTTCCTCGATGGCGAAGGTACGTTTTTCCCAAGAAGAGGAAAGTCCTTCAATAAGCTTTAAGCACTTCTCCTTTTGAGTGTAGATCTTGCCGAGGGCCTCTAACTCGTTTATTATGTCAACGAAGCGAGCGTAATATTCTTTCATCTTCTCGCCCTGTTGCATATGAAACATTTCGTAATCTTTGGTTACGACAACGAGTTTAGAGTCTCTTACCCGACTCGTCCCTTCATGTAGTATGAGGAGAGAGTTCCAAATTTGATATGCACTCTTACATGTGCATATCTTATTGAAGTCCTCGGGCTCCAATGCGCATTGCAAGGCGTTCATTGCCTTGGCATTGCTTACCTCCGCGGCGACCTCCGCGGTAGTCCATTTCTCAAAATCTTCTTCTTCGGGCTCGTTGTACTCCTTCATTGTAGTCCTCCATAAAGATGCACTTCGGAGGAAGGTTTCCATCCGACATTTCCAGTACCCGTAGTTGGTACCGTTGAAGAATGGAGGCCTTGTAGAGGAATGTCCTTCCATCACCGATGACGCTCCTTCACGGTTCCTGAAGGTGTCGTAGTTGGAAGGTGGAGGCACGGTCTTGTTGTCGTTGGCAGACATAGCTGAGTATCTGGCTCTGATACCAAATGTAATGCCCTACCAGCTACTGCACAAGTACTAGAGGGGGGGTGAATAGTACTTTAAAATAATAATGCGTATTATTCCAAATTAAATTGCACACAACTACCAAGTCAATTTGCGGAAGCTTAAATTGAATGACAACAATGAAATTAACAAAGCTAACAAAAGATGTTAATGGGTTCGGATCCACCCAAGTCTCCCCGACTTGTTCCCGGTGATCGTACGTCCCAACCACCCGGATCCCTTCCGGATACTTGAGTTAGAAACCCTAACTCAAGATTTTCACTATGAATATCTTGTGAAAAACCTTCACAAGATCAAATCATACATGCAATGGCAAAGTGAATCCCACAACCCGGGATCACAAACTTCTCTCACAACCGAGAGAATCACAAAGCAATATTAAAGAGTTTAGATGAAATAAATACTCTTACCACAAAATCATATACCTTAAGTTTTTCTTACCCAATAGGTGGAATGAAGGATTTGAGGAAGATGAAGTTACCAAACCCTAGCACCAAGGAAATGAGCAGCAATGGGTGCCTAGGGAAGATTTGGAAACTTGAATCAAGCAATAGCTTGAAGAGCTCACCAAGAACAAGCTTCTCTCTAGATCTAGAAATGATAGAGAATGAGTTTCTTGTGAGGAAGAGAGCTTTTGATTTGAGGGAGAATAGATATCTCTTTAGAACTCAATGAATCTCTTAATGGCAGCTCTATTGAAGATAGAAATGACCTAGGTTCGTATTTATAGGAACCCAAAAACACAAGTTAGGTCAATCTCCAACGGAAAGAAATCTGTGAGAATTAGTCGGTCAAAGAACACTCACTGACCGACTAGTTCATCAACTAGTCGGTCAGTCACAAAGCATGGACCGACTAAGAGCAGATCTGAGAAGAGATAGAATTTCAGACCTAGAAAACTAGTCGGTCCAAGAACACTGTCTGACCGACTAGTTTCACAACTAGTCGGTCATCCAATGAACGTAGACCGACTAAGAGGCAAAACAACATAGTCTGAAGGCAAGTTGACTTAGTCGGTCCAAGAACAAAAGTTGACCGACTAGATTGTCAACTAGTCGGTCATCAAACGTTCTTAGACCGACTAACGGTAAACAGTAGCTTAGGAGAATTTTAGAGTGAACAGTACGTCTCAACTAGTCGGTCAAAGAAGCATCACTGACCGACTAATTCACAAACTAGTCGGTCGGTGAGTCAACGTAGACCGACTAACTGTAAACAGTAAAGTCCAAGAAATTAAGGAATCAAACTAGTCGGTCCAAGAACAGTTGCCGACCGACTAGATCACCATCTAGTCGGTCAGTACTTGTTCTTGTACCAACTAACATGCACAACAAAGTCCGAATCGAAGCGCGACGCTTCGAGGAAGTTAGAATGAACTTGTGCAAGGATCCTAGAGCTACGAAATGAGCGTAATGAAGATATAGACGTAAGATATACTCAAGGCTTAACATTCTATATATCGAAGCTAAAAGACTATAAATAAAACCTTAATAAACGGTCTTCGATAGCTTCGATTGAATCTTCATATTTTCCAAAGCGTCGCAAGAGCTTCAACGAAGCTTTAGGCATGAATATGAGCTTTGGAAAGTGTTGAGATGTCGCTTTGAATGTTCACGTGAAATTGGCGACGATCTCCAATACTGCGCTCACAAATTGTTAGTTCATGAATTATTTATGTTTGCTCATCATCCAAAACCAAATCCGGGGAGTCCAATATTCAACAGTAAGTTATGAGTTGCTAGCAGTAAATCTCGATTCTGCTCTGCTCTAAGTAGGCATGAGATCAGATCGGAGAATCTCGTGAAGTTGCGTTCACGATACTGCTGCATGAGGATTTCATCTTTCTCGTGAAACGAGGTAAATGTTTTTACCAACATGCGCTGTTCTGTCACTTCTTCACCGCACAACTTCAGGCGTGAGGTGATGTTATGAAGTGCAGAATTATACTCAGCGACGGACTTATAGTCCTGAAGTCTGAGGTTTTCCCACTCATAACTGGCACGGGGTAATATAACATCAATTTGATGTTTATAACGTGCTTCCAGTGCTGTCCACAGGTCCTTCGGGTCCTCAACCGTTAAGTATTCGGCCTTTAAGGTCCGATCTATATGCTTCCTAATGTAGATTATGGCTTTCGCCTTATCTACATCGGATACAGTGGTTGTGGGGCTGCTGCTAGCTGTAGCAGAAGCTTCGGCCGCTGCTGGGGCCGAGGAAGGAGCCAAAATGGACCCAAGGAGGACCATTGAACGCAAGTGGAACTTCAGGTCCACTCGCCAACTCAGGTAATTTGTCCCTGCAAAATCGAGGACCTCGAAATCGACGCTTGCCAATTTTGCCATTTATTTATTGTTGTTGTTGTTGTTGTTAGTGAATGACATTGTTGTGGTATGTGGGTGTGTGTGCATAGTGGTTAATTATTAGTGTAGTAGTAAGAGGGGGATGTGTGTATAGAAGTGGGTCCTTAGTAATTAGAGGAGGGAGTATGGAAAGAAAGAGGTGTGTGCTTAATAAGATCCCATTCTTACATGATAAGTCATGGATTTAAGATAAAAGAAAAAGAAAAAGAAAAGGGGAAAGAAAAGACAAAGTTGAGAAGATTTTAGAAGAGAAGAGAAAGGGATGGAAGAATGTAGAATAACCCCTCTTTAATAACCCTCATAATTCTCCTCTCTCTCTCTCTTTAATCAAAATTTCTCTCTCCCTCCTTCCTCCATTTCTCACGGCATCATCCCCCTTCCATTTCTCCCATTTTGCAAGCATTCAATTCATGTCCCCCTTCTTTAGAATCATTTAGCACCCTTAATCAAATGCTAATAAATGGGATTGAATGAAGCTTTAAAGGGAGATTTAAAGGAGAAGTTCAAGAGCTTTAAGGGAGGAGTTTTTGGAGCAAACCTAGGAGCTTTTAATGGGATCTTGAAGGATGATTTGGAAGGTGTTAAAGCTTGGGTCTTAATATGAATTTAAGCTCATTTTGAGGTAGGAACCCAACTCCCATTAGTGTGTCATTTGCATGGTAGTTTGTAAGTAAAGTTTGCATTTTTCATACTTTAATGCATGCTTTAAGAAAAAGGTATCCCATTTGTTAATTATTATGAATTTACATGTAAGTTTATATCTTTCTTAGGGTAACATGAACAAGATTGTATCTTTATTATGTAGAGAAGCTTTTTTGCCAAGTTCTCAATTCCTTAAGGAAGATGCTATCCATTGTAGACATAATTGCTAAATTTGCCATAAATGATGCAAGAAGCTTTCTTTTCATGAAA
>JAULAV010006200.1:0-25005 GCA_030789695.1 Scilla litardierei
TAGCCAAGCAATATATATATATATATAGTGAAATGTATATCAACTAGCCAAGAAAGACAATTCCTCCTTGGCTAGAATCAAACACCGCACCCCTCCCCTCATTTTTCACTTCGATCCGAACTGTTCATTTTGATCTTCATGTTTTAAAACCCCCAAACTACCAATTTTCAAGTGAATCTAATGAGTTTTATTCGTTCATCCACCTATCGCAAGTTTAACGGTTTCATAATAACGAAACTTTTTGCAGCGATTAGATGAACGTCAAACCACTTAGGATTCACCCCAAAATTGATAGTTTGGTGTTTTTGAACATGAACAATAAACAATAAACTGAACGGATTTGATCGTCAAGAATGAGGGAAAACTTCCAATGAGAAAATTCCATCGTTGGCTAGCTAACCTTCATAATACTCATATATATATATATATACACAAACACACTAGTCATAACCCTAGCCGGCGGGCACGGTTCATTTAAGATTTTCCCCTATGAAATCTTTGTTCCCCAAAAATTATACAGCCAAAATTGCGCGGAACAACAAATTAGCGTAAAAATATTTAGCGACACAGGCGCCTTCGGCGTAGAACAAAAAATTCGACGCATGTGCCTTCGACACAGAACAACAAATTCAGTGTGGTCGCCTTTGGCGCGGAACAACAAATTCGACGTAGAACAAATTCGACGAAGGCGCCTTTGACGCGGAACAACAAATTAGCGTAAAAAAATTAGCGTGGGCGCCTTCGACGCGGGCAAAACAAATTCGGCGTAGAACAACAAATTCAGCAAGAACGCCTTCGACGCGGAACAACAAATTAGCGTTAAAAAATTTAGCAGACGCCTTCGGCACGGAAAATTATTCTCATCTTGATGTACATTGAAGAGTGTCAAGATTTTTGAAATTTTAGATTGTTGCCACATGCATCGAAGATACGGTGGGCCCCACGTTGAAAGATCGATTTGCAGCATAAATTGCATGCACTCTGCTATTCCACATGCATTAATTGCATTAATTGCGTGCACTCTGTTATTCCACATTCAAGTGCAAACGTATAAGTGCACATGTTAAGTGCAAATGCATTAATTAAGTGCCACTGTTAAGTGCAAATGCATTAATTAAGTGCCCCCATTAAGTGGAAATGCATTAAGTAAGTGCAAATGGCAGACTTAAGTGGAAATCCATTAAGTGCAAAGGGCAGACAAATTTTTTTCCCCAGTGCATATTCCACATGCATTAAGTGTCAGCCAAAATTTCATCCACATTTAATGTTTTTACCTCCAAAACTTTCCACAAAATCTCATCTCAATCATTCATTCAGCAAGTTTAAATCTCAATCGTTCTTCTATCAACCCTTTGTCCTAGTCAGCTTGTCCTAGTCAGCCCTGGAATTCAAAAATAGTCATCAATTGTAAGATAGATACACACACTAGAAATAATCCGTGCACTTTGTGCACGGCACAGAAGAAAAACCCCACAAATAGGATGTGGTACACGCACGCAACCGTAAAAAAGCGAGAAATGTGGATGGGTGTGTCGGTATCGTCGAGTGATAAAAGGTGCAAAAGGCAAACATATAAATAAGTGGCTTAGGAGGTGTTTTTTGAGTTTTTGGGGATGGCAACCATGTAAATTAGTGGCTTGTGGGATTTTTTAGAGGGGTTTGTCCAGTCAACTTGTGACTGGGACAAACATGTCCACCTAGGATAATCCTATATGGACAACCCTAATCCTAAATGGACAACCCTCATTTGTAAGATGAGGTGCAAGCACACAACTGTAAAGGAGCAAGAAGTGTGGGATGGGTGTGGGTATCGTCAGTGGATAAAAGGTGCAAAGGCAAACATGTAAATAAGTGGCTGGGGGTGTTTTTTGGGCTTTTAGAGAGAATGGCAACCATGTAAATTAGTGGCTTGGGAGGGTTTGTTAGGGGGGTTTGTCCCAGTCAAAAGTTGACTGGGACAAACATGTCCACCTAGAACAATCATAGGTGGACAACTATCATTTGTAAGACTGTGACAAACATGTCAACCTAGGACAACCCTCATTTGTAAGATAGATATATATACATATACATTATACATAAATGACAAAAATGGGGTCAGGTGGCCAAGGCGGGGATTTCCTCCTTGGTACACCGCCAACCACCCCTCTTCTATAATTTTTTTAGTATGATCTACACCTCATGAATGATCACCACACTTCACATCGATCCATCCATTGCAAAAATCAACGGTAGAATAGTATAGAACTTTTTGCAATGGATGGATCGATGGAAAAAAAGTGTTGGAATCACTAGACTTTTGGTGTGGTAATCATCCATGAGGTGGTCATACTGGAAAAAATATTTCAAAAAATTGTGGGAGGGGAGTGGCCGATGGTGGACCAAGGATGTAATCCCTCCTTGGCCACCTAACCCCCATTGGACTATATATACACACACATGCATATATATACACACATATATATAAGATATACATATTTGAGCCTTCCCTCGGTTCCCGTGTTCGGCGATTCCTAAGCGATCCTGTGGTGCTTGTGTCGTTCGTTGCTGGGGGATCCGACGGCCGGCCGACGGCCCTCCCCTCCCCCTACCCTACCCTTTGCCAATACTCTCCCTCCCTCCCCTTCTCCCAACTTCCTTTCCCTACCTCCATGGCCTCATCGAGTTCCGGTTCCCCCACAGTTCCCCCCTTTTGGGCGATGATGTGATGTCTTCGATGGCGGTGAAGGGCAAGGCAGACGTTGTCGTTCCCCCCGGTGGTGTCAACGTTGATCCCCCTGGATCCCAGTCGTGAACCGTAGGCGCCCCCCTCCATTTTGGGCTCCTATGTTTCATGTGTTGGCGACGGCGGGTAACCGGGTCATGGCAACAACCGTTCCTCGAGGCGGGTGGGGGCGCTACTCATCCTCCGTCGGTGCCCCATAGAGCGATCGGCAGTACTCGGCCCCCTTTCACTTGGAGACCTCCGGTCCACCAGGTGTTTGGCAGCATGCCTGGGTCGGCTGCTCCCTCCATCCCCTGATCGTCCTACATCTCCACAACCTTCTTTAGCGCTATCTGCGCCCCCAGAGCTCCTACTACTCACAACTTCTGTCTTGACTTCCCCCCTCTGGTTGGTGATGGTGTTTTCGTCGACATCCCGTCGTCCGACATTGCTATGGCTGTCGGGCGGTGGATGCACACTCTTGTGGGATATTTCGTCGGGCCCCGACCCTATCTATTATGGGTCGGATGCTTTCACCTCTTACCTCCCTTCCGGCACCAGCGATCACCCACCGTTGCTGATTCAGATTATCCTCCCTCCCGACTCGGAGCCCAAGCCCTTCCGCTTCTTCAGTCACTATCTTTAAATTCCTGGTTTCTACAACCTTCTGCTCTCGGTTTGGAGAGGTCGGTTTTTGGGGTCACATATGTTCAGACTGGTTTCTAAACTCAAGGCCCTCAAGGAGGCCCATCCGTGATTGGCCCTTGGCTCGTCATCTCTTCCCCCTTCTGAGGTTGTTAGGCAGGATATCTCCACTCTGCGTGCTAGGGGAGACTTTCACACTAGCCCAGACCTTATTCGCCAGGATCGTGCCCCCTCCCGTACTCTTGTTTCCAGTCTGGTTTGCGAGGAGATCCAGGCTAGGAAGAAGAGCCGCCAGACTTGGCTTGCCCAGGATAACCGGAATACCAGCTTTTTCTACGCCGCTTCCAGAGTCCGTGCTGCCTATAACGGCCTCTTGCACCTGATTGGCCCAGGGGGCCTGCTACCCAGATTGATACTCTTCGCTCCGAGGCGGCGGATTTTTTTCTCCACACTCTTCCACCAGGATTCCTATTGCACCACTTTTCCTGACTTGGTCCCTAAGCACATTCTCTCCCCAGGCGATAGTGATTGGATCGGGCAAGGTGTTTCTGATTTGGAGATCAAGGATGCTCTTTTCTCCTTGGATAGAGACAAGTCCCCTAGGTCAGATGGTTTCCCTCCTCTGTTTTCCTAGGAATTATGGGGGTTGTGGGAGGTGATGTGCTCCAGGCCGTTCACTCTTTTTTCACATCTGGCAGCACTCTCAGGTAGATTAATCACACCTTCCTCACTCTGATCCCCAAGTCACCATCTACCGCTTCCCTTGGGGACTATCGTCCGATCTCCTGCTGCAATGTGATTTACAAGACTATTTCTAAGGTTCTCAGTCGGCACCTTGCGGAGGTTATTCCCGGTCTGATTTCCTGGAATCAGTCGATGTTCATCAAGAACAGGCTCATCTCGGACTCCTCTCTCCTGGCCCACAAGCTCATTTGTGACTTCTCCGCCTCCTTGGGGGATCGTGCATGTATTCAGTTAGACCTGCGGAAGGCTTTCGATAGGCATCAACCAGGAGTTCGTCTACTTTCTTTCCCGCCTTGGCTTCCCTTCCTCCTTCATCCACTGGGTCAAGGTCTGCGTCGACTCTCCTTTTTTCTCGGTCCCGGTTAATGGTTCTCCTGCTGGTTTCTTTGGGAGCAATAGGTGGGTCCGTCAGGGTAATCACATGTCCCCCTTCCTCTTCATTGTTATGGAAGCCTTCACCCTTCTGATGGACCGCGCCTCCACCTCAGGCGCCATCCGTCCCCCTAAGAGGAGGGGTTGCACATTCCCTCATCTTCTCTTTGCGCACGACATGCTGGTGTTCTGCAAAGCTAAGGCCGATTCTTTTGCTGAGCACGGTAGGCTTCTCTCTTCCTTCCACCTCCTGACTGGCCTTGATGTTAACAAAGCCAAGAGCAAGCTGATTCTTAGCAAGGGATGTAGCATTGATAGGTACCTTGGGCTACACCTCTCCTCTACATACCCTGTCGCGAAGCTCTTCTCTTGTCTGGTTGACAAATGCAGAGCCAAGATCGATGGCCTTGATGTTAACAAAGCCAAGAGCAAGCTGATTCTTAGCAAGGGATGTAGCATTGGTGCTGAGCTCTCTCCTTCTTGGCATCCCTATTGCCGTCCCCCAGTCAGGTACCTTGGGCTACACCTCTCCTCCACATACCCTGCCGCGAAGCTCTTCTCTTGTCTAGTTACAAATGCAGAGCCAAGATCGATGGTTGGTCGTCTCGGCTTCTCTCTACATCTGGGCACATTGAGCTGGTTCACACAGTTATTCATGGTTTCATCTCCTACTGGATCCAGTCCTACTGTATCCCTGCTTCCATCCTTTCGGAGATTTGACTGCTTGTGTCGTGATTTCATATGGAGATCCAAACTTCACCTTTGGCGTTGGGAGAACATGTGCCTTCCCAAATGTGGGGGGGATTGGCATGCGCTCTCTCCATGAGGTTGGGTTGGCTGCAGGTGCTAAGCTTCTCTGGAGGTTACTCCACTCGCCCTCTCCTTGGGCCTCCTATATGCGTGCTGCTTAGCTGAAGCATACACCTCTCTTCCCGTGCAAGGCCTTGGTCTTGGATTCGGTTTCTTGGAAGCAAGTCCTCCAGTTCCATGACTCTGATGCTTCCTGTTTCCGTAGGGTCGTGGCCGAAGACCGCTCCTCGTCCTTCTGGTTCGACCCCTAGCTACCCTGTGGGCCTCTGGCCAAGATTTGCACTCATCCCCCACGACCTACGGTTCCGCTATGTTGCTGATTTCTGGGAAGGCAAGACCCGGTATCTTCCTGACTGCATTGCTCACCTCCGCACTCACCTTGCCTCTACTTCTCTCAAGGATGGGTCTGCTTCCTGGGAGTGGGCGACGTCGAGTGGCTGCTCTCGCCGCTCTGCTTGGTCTTCCATCCGTCATTCGTCCCCTCCTCGACTGGCGACTCTGTGTTGATTCCCTAGGCATGTCCCCAAGTTCTCGCTCACCCTGCTGCGTGCACTTTCCGACCGTCTCCCTACCTCTCGTCAGCTTGCCAGGCGTGGCATCCTAGAGCAGTCTCACTGCGTCCTCTGCGGCTCCCATCCGGAGACGGTTCGGCACGTGTTCTTCCGCTGTGACTACAGCGCTTTTGTCTAGGCGGTTTGCAAACTCCGGCTTGGCATTCCCTCTTGCTCCAAATCTATCACCGTCGACGCCCGCATGCTACGGCGTAGGTTCGGAGCACGGGGAAGACCTCTCCCCGGGATAAGCTCTCCATGTTGGTGTTCTCTGCGGCTATCTGGCATATCTGGCGGGAGCGCAACAGCCAGAGCTTCCGTTTCAGGGCGTCCCCCTACGACGTCCTACTCGCTAGGATCTCCTCTGATAGTCTCGATTCTATGATCTCTTGTGACCTTGAGGACGTTGAGTCTGTCGATCGTCCTTTTTGGGAACTGGGGGGCTTTCTTAGGCCGTTTTTGTGTGCCTATCCAGGACAGCTTTTTCTTTTCTTGGTGCTCACCTGGTAGTTCTAACGTAATGTGATTGTTTCCCAGCCTCTCCCTTACCCACCCTGCTTGTTGGCTACCACCCTGATGTAGTCCCATGTTTATACATATATACGCACTCACTTACCTTTCAATATATATATATATAATGAATGATGGATATCAGCTATCCAATGAGGAAATTTTTTTATTGGATGGCATCAAACCCATACCGCCATATTTTCATTCAATCTCCATCGTTCATTTTGATTTTTATGATGTAAAACCCAAATCCACCAATTTTCAAGTAATTCCAACGAGTTTTGCTCGTTTACACAGCCGTCACAAGTATAACGATTTTGTCGTAGGAGATTTTTTTTTTTGCAATGGTTAGATTCATGATAAACCCCCCTAAGTTCACCCTAAAATTGGTAGTTTGAGATTTTAAAACATGAACAAACTAAATGGATCCAATCGTCAAAAAATACAAGGAATGGTGTTACATGAGCTAGACAAGAAGAAAATTTTCTCCTTAGATCGTTAATGCCAATATTGTTCATCTCATGTTGCTTAATTCACCCGATTGATCCTCTCACCCTCTCTGGAGTCTAATTCTGGATATTCGGCAGCTAGCTTTGAGATTTCATCTTTGTTCCTTCAAGCACGTTTTAAAGGAGGCTAATTCCTGTGCCGATGCTTTGGCGAATTTGGGATGTTTTTTGGATGAGGAACTTAGGATTTGGGAGAGGGATCCTGCATTATTATCGCAATTACTACGCAAGGATATAATTGGACTTGGGTATAATCGAGGGGAACCCTCTGATTATGTCTCTCTTTTCCGGTGTACCAAAAAAATATTGTTCATTGATTATACAGTAGATAGGTTAAAAACAGCTAAGATTCAGTCTTGAGTAATCATTGGTTAGAATGGAAGTTTGTGAAAATTTTAGGGGGGGAAATCGTAAAACTTTGGGAGGAAACTTTGGAAAAAAACTAATTCTGAATGGAACGAAATTTTGAGTACCTAAAATTTTAAATTTTGAAGAAACTAAATCTGAAGAGACCTAAATTTTGCGGGACCTAAAATTTTAAATTTTTGTGGAAACTAAATTCTCTGTGAGAACTAAATTTTAATTAAAAAATTTGGAGAAAATTAAACGTAAAAGGAACTAAAATTTTAAATTTTGAAGAAACTAAATCTGAAAAGAACTAAACGTTAGGAAACTAAAATTACAATTGAGATATGTTTTTGAATGGGGTTGCTGATCAAGACAAAAGATTGGTTAGAAAGATGACTGTGATTTAATCTTTGAGGAACCAATGTTTAGGATGAGATTTTGTGAAAAATTTGTGAAAATCCCTAAAATTTTTGGGAGATTTTAAAAAAGTAAATCGGAAGGAAACTAAATTTTGGAGGACCTGAATTTTTAAATTTTTAGTAAACAAAATTTGAAGAGAACTAAATTTTGATAGGAACTAAAATTTTAAAAGATCTAAATTCTCTGGTAGAACTAAATTTTAATTTAAAATTTTGGGGTGAACTAAATCTAAAGTGAACTAAAATTTCAAATTTTGGAAGAAACTAAATATAAAGGGAAATAAACTTTAGAGGAATTAAAATTTTGGGTAAAACTAAATCTTTACTGTGAATTAAATTTTAGTTTGAACGTCATTAATTTTTTTCATTGGGGTAACATTTTGAAAGTGACTGTAAAAATTTTTCGGGGAGATTTCAATGAGTGCAAATTTTTTTGGAAGATGATGTTTGTCACGTGACTTATGGTCACGGGTTATGACTAGTATATGTGTATATATGTATATATTTTTTGTTACAATGTATATAACAAGATTTATCATATCAATACAAATGAAAGATTCCTTGAGCTATAATGTAGCACCAACGCAATCTCTTGTTATATCCAAGATCTTTATAGCAATTTCAGCTCACTAAATTATCAACTATCTAAAGGTGCTTTGCTCCCCTTCGGTGGATTACTTCTGTCCACCAACTACTGATATTTTCATTCCATATTACATATGCCTATAAAAGATGCCAAAATTATAAAAAGGTCCCAACATTTTACATCGCCACTTTTTCTGATAACGGTTAGAGTTGTATAATTTCAAGAGGATGCGAACAAATGAATTAGGAAGAATGAATTTAAAGCAATAGATCATACAAAATGTATATGGATAAAAGTGCACCAGTCGGAAGAAACATACATATAAAAGATTTCACAAAAAGCACTTGCATCTAAGTTTAAACTCTGCAGATAGAAATTTCTAGAAAGTTCTACCAGGAATGTAAAGCTTCTAATAATCAAATGTGTATAGAACAAATTCCCCATATTAAAGGCAAACATTCCACAATAACTAGGCCCAATGTTCAAATCCATAGAAATGAGCTCTCGTCTTCTACAGTAGCTGTTTTAGGAAGAATAATGTATAGAATAGCCAAAGATATAGTCTCCCCCACATAAGGCACTAGTTACATAGCATTCCTATAAGGATAATAAATAAGCATAGCCAAGAAGTGCATGTGTGGATATCACAAATCCAGAAATCAAGGATACATATACGCTATAAATCCCTAAAAATAAACTATAATCTTTTAGCATAAACTTGCAAGTTATATAAATCATCAGTTATATGAATGGCGATTGTCATTTACATCCTCTATTACTAAAGTGGGCAAGTCAAATCGATGCACCAATAGATCAAATTAAATTGTTTGTGAGCCCATCATCCATGCATTAGTTGTCAACCTTTTCTGGCCAATTGATTCCCTAAAGTCCTAAACAGATCGCCTCCAATTTTTGTGTAATTCATCCTCCTAATGTACAACAAAACTTCTTGTTTGAACACGAACATACTTCTAGGGGCTACTATTAACGACACGGGTGAAGCAATAAATAGCAATTGAAACCAAATCTAACCCAAAAACTTACGGAAGACAAAATTTTCTTTACACTAGCATATAAACCATGCCATAGGATCTAACCGTTGCTTATCTACGAATTTAATATTGTGTTAAAAACTATACCGGTGTGCGAGTATACTTAAGTGATACCCGTAAATCTAGAACTCTTTTGGAGACGACCCAAGCCACACTCACCATCCAGCGCCTTAATTGATTCACCTTGATGATCAACTATTTCATGATTCACGAGCCCTCTAGGAACTCGAACCGGCCTCACAAGCTTTGTTATAACAAGAGAGCAGGAGAAGGAAAAACTTTGATTAGTGTGAGAGATTCTCCCTCTAAAGAGGTTTGAATAAATCAACACTTTGAGAGCTTAGATGTAAAATTCTCACTCTTTTCTTAGGAACTACTCCAACAATTGAAGCTTGGTGTGTGTTGGAAGAGAGAACCGCATCTCCTTTTATAGACCCGTGCAAGAGGAAGAGTCCAAGCATAGCATGAAATGCATGGGGAGGGACAAAGCATTGTCATAAGACGTGGGGGTGTGGCCCAAAGGCTTTGAAAGGCTTTAACATGAAATACGTTTTCTAGAAGCTCACTCACGCAGCCAGCATACCCCTGACTAGTAGACTAGTGAGTAACCACTAGTCGACTAATAGGTGAACTAGTCAACTAGTGGTTACCCCTTAGTTGACTAGTGCTGGGTACTAAATGAGTTTTGCCTCCTTCCATTGTTCGTAACTCTTTACGATTAATTCTTTGCATGCACTTGCAACTCTTAGCGATGCCTTTAAGTCCTCTCTAATGATCACAACTCTAGTTAACTAGTCATCACTGGATGAGTTTTGCCTCATTCCATTGCACACAACTCTTTTTAATCAATTTTTCTCATGCACTAACTCTTAGCGATGCGTTTAAGTCCTCTCTAATGATCACAACTCTTTGTGATGTGTGTACCCACTAGTCGATTAGTTCACCTATTATTCGACTAGTAGTTACACACTAGTCGACTAGTCAGGGACAGGCTGCATGAGTGAGCTTCTAGAAGGAATGTGTTTCATGCCAAAACCTTTGGACCACACACACCCCGTGTCTCATGACAAGGCTTTGTCCATCCCAATGCTTTTTATGACATGCTTGGACTCTTTCTCTTGCATAGGTCTATAAAGGAAGGGTTCTCTCTTCCAACACACCAAGCTCCAATTGTTGTAGTCCCTAAGAAAAGTGTGAGGATTTTACATCCAAACTCTCAAAGTGTTGTTATTCAAACCGCTTTTAGAGGGATAATCTCTCACACTAATCAAAGTTTTACTTTCTTCCCCTCTCTCATTTTAGCAAAGCTTGGGAGGTCGGTTTTAGTTCCTGAACGGCTCTTGAATCATGAAGGAGTTGATCACTGAGGTAAATCAACTAAAAGCGCTAGTTGGTGAGTGCGGCTTGGTTCATATTCAAAATAGTTTTTGAGTTGCAGGTATCGCTTAACTATACTCGCGCAAAGATATAGTTTTTAACATAGCATTATATTTATATATTGGCAGCGGTTAGATCATGTGGCATGGTATGTATGCTAGTGTAAAGAAAATTGATTTTCAGTCTTCTGCTGCTTAGTCTAAATAGTTTAGATTGCTAACATCGTAGCCTTACAATGGTAACCAATGGGTAGAGGCACAATCCTTATCTTAGTTATCAAAATCACACGATATACAAATCATATTGTACGATACGACATGAGTACTTTTCGATATGAATCGTAAACCCATTTCATATAAGAGAGAATATAATAAGATATGAATTCCATAACTAATACGATATCATATCGTACCATATTTATATCGTCTAAAACGATAAAAATTTGTTTTTTATTGTTCGGATTATCAAATTTTAAGTTTTTTAGCTTTAAACCCAACCCTGTACAATATTTCAGATCAACCTAATTATTTACAAAACAAGGATAACACAATCAAAGCTCGCAGTTGAGCTCGAAGAAAGAATTTGATGATGCATCCGAAGCCTAGAAACGACCTTGAAGACAAGATAAGGATGAAATTGAAGCTCGATGAAGGAATAGAAAATGATGAAGAAATTCTTAAGTGATTTTTTATTTTAGACTGCACGGTTTTTATTTTAGCTATTTATTTCAGTTTTTTAAATTTACTTTTTATTTCAGTTTTTAATTTATTTTACTTTATTATTTTTAATTTTAATCATGGAAGTTGTGTACAAGTAGTCTAATTTTGTTTAAAAGTAGTCTAGCTAATCTTTTATTGAATTATTTAAACTTTTGTTAATTAGTTTAGTTTAAAAGTAGTTTAGCTTATTAATAAATTAATTTTCATTATAATAAATTATTGTATGATACTAATTAATTTATGTTATAAATTTAAGTTACTTAACTAGTCGAAGACTCTAATGTTATTATTTGTAAACATTAAACATGCTATTTAATTTGGAATTTTGGTACATGATCAACAATGAATGGACTTTCAATATTTAATAATTGTTATTTGTTAATTATTAATTCGCTATCATGCTAATTTGGTTACTTCTTTCAATTGTCAATTTGAAGCTTTTGAAATGAAAACAAACAAGAGGAACTTTAAGAAGTTGATCTGGCATAGGAACATTATTTTCGAGTAAGAAAAAACAAATTACTCTTGAAGTGCAGGTTTATGTGATTATGCCAATGTTTAATTGTTTAATTGTTCATTTTACTAAAAAATTTGTTCGTAACTTTATATATGCTTAAATTTCTTAATTGGTCTCATTGTCGTGCTAACTTCTGCAGACCAAATCCTCATTTCGGAGGATCGACAGCTCAGAAGTTCGGCAACTCGACATTCCGGCTTTCGATAGCGTGGAAGCTCAACGACTCGACAACCCGACTTTCGATAGCTCGGCATTTCAAAAAGCTCGACACCTCAGCAGCTCGGGCTCTAGCAAAGAGACCAGTAGCTCGGAGGCCACCGACTACAGGAATCAGAATCCTGGTCGAGTTAGAATTGCTCCCAATAGAATTTTGTTTGAGTTCGAATTGCTAGAATTCTATTTAGAGTACCTCCCAGTAGAATTCGTTTTGCACACATGCCCTAGAGGGTATAAACGAAACGCTTGGGGGAGCGTTTTTTTAAAGAAATCGAAGAACAAAGAGAGCTTTAAGCCGCCATTATTGAGAGCCAATTTCAAATAATGTATTGAGAGCTTTTAGGGAGATCTTGAGTGTTTCTTCGCTAAGAAGCTACGAAGATAGAAGAGTTATATTTTATTTTTTCTTGAAATAAAAGCTATTGAGTGTTTCCTTGGCCGATTGACGGCCAAAAGATTTAATGTGCTCTTGTTGTTTGTTGCTCGTCCCCTCACCCCCGGATCGTTCGACGGTTCGAAGCTTCAGCACCATTGCGCCTTACAAATTGGAATCAGAGCTTTGGTTCCAAGATCCACGTAGGCGGTGAAGATGGCAATGGCGGCGATGACACAACACTCTGAAGACGACATCCAAGAAGCAACCTACAGCAGCTCGAACGATCGTGTTGGACACGAAGTTCGAGATAAAGAAATTTGATGGAAAATCAACTTCAAGATGTTGAGATACGAGGTCTTAGATGTCTTGAACCAGCTCGGTCAAGACATAGGCATTGGATGACAAGTAGACAAACATGTCGGACACGAAGTGGAAGGCCTTGAACCGGAACACGTGCGGTACAATCCGATTGTACACAAAAGAGAAGAAGTACCCCTTCATGGAGGAGACTAATGCTAAGGTATTTGGGACTAGCTCAGAAATAAATACATGAAGAACATCCAAAATCGGTTGCACCTAAAGAAGTTATTTGTGTTAAAGCTCGAAGATGGAATATCAATTGAAGAGCATCTTAATTATTACAACATGCTCTTAACCAACTTAAGGCATGTTGATATCAAGGTTGACAATGAAAACAATGCAATTATTTTCCTCAATTCTCTACCCAAAGTACACGAGCATATTGTTTCGATCCTTACATATGGCAAGAATTCAATCACTTTTGAAGAGCTCCAACGCTCTTACAAATGATGAATTTCGGAACGACGAGCTGGACACTAGCAGCCGAGGTAACACAGCTCTTACCGTGGTAAGAGGCCGAAGCAATGAGTGGTGGTCGGAAAGGGTATTTCCGATCCAAGTCTACGGACAAAAGCAGAGGACCTCCTTGCAAGGACTTAATAAAGGATCAATGTGCCTTCTGTCGGGAGAAATGCAAGTGGGTCAAAGATTGTCCAAAGGTGAAAATGAAGCACAATGCTATATCAAACGTCGTCAAGGATGTTGAGATTGATGAGTGGGGTATTGGTCGGTGCTTCGGAGGGCGTGACATCAAAGGGTAGTGTGTTTGATTCTGGATGCTCCTTTCATATGATGCCATATAGAGAGTACTTTACGACCTTTCATGAAAAAGGTAAGAGTACGGTCCTACTTGGAGATAACCGAGCTTGCATGATTGCATGCATTGGCACAGTTTGGATCAAGGATGGAGTCACACGAGACATCGATGATTTGAGTTTTATATTTATATTCCGCAAGCGTACGGGTGTTGTAGTACGTACGGGTTGAACGCAGGAAGTCAGGTAATGATTACTAGTTAACTCAAGATTATAGTTATCTGTGCTGATCCTCTCGGTGTGAGGAGAGTTATGAGTAAGAAATATCGATACGAAAAACTGTAGGGCTGAGTATCCCCACTACTGTGAATCAAATGTGGAATTGAACCCGTTTATCTAGTCATTGAATTATGTCATTGGGTGAGGTTATTGCACCTGATGTTGATACATATCCCCTACTGTCGTAATGTATGATAGGACTACCTATCATGTAGTAAAACCAACTTCGTCGTGAATCGACACACGAAAGATGCAATATGCACAACAATATATCCACAACATTCCTTCACGTCACTGTCGTGGATAGAAGTTAGGTTATTGCCTTTAGGCTCTAATCTAGGCCCAACTGTCGTTACAACATAGATAATATAAATCAATAGTGATTGAAAACCTTATATCGATCCCAACTGTCGTTGGACGTTAGATCTAATTATCCATGTAAGAGGAAACCAATATTTATTGATAATAAATTATCCAAGGCAAAACCCTAATTCGACAAATTCAATAACTATGCAAAATAGATCAACTCATGATTCAAACACAGATAGGGAACTACTCACTAAGCATTGAAGTAAACATCATGATATCCATATTATGAAAACATGAAAATTAAAGGTAACGAGATAGGAATACTTATCGAGTAAAGTTCAAGCAAAAATCTATCATAAAAATCCCAACTTGCATCAAAGAAGTGTATCAAAGATCAAATCTTTCACCAAAATTTGATAACAGCTACAAAGAATAAACCCCTAAAAACTCTTTAAAAATCCAAAGTTCCCCATGTTCTATAAATTAAAACAAAGCTATTTATAGTCTCTCCAAAAAACGAGTCAAAACCCACGTCCAAAATAACCATCGGCTCAACTTGATGAAGCAGAAAATCAGGCTCGACGCAGTCGTGTAGCAGCCCTACACAACCATGTAACTGAGGGTCACAGAAGGGACACGGTCGTGTAGGGTCATATACGACCATGACCAATTCTTCTTCAGATCTATCCATATAGTCCATACAGTCGTGTAGGCTGATCATGTGTGGTCTTCAATGCAAGCTTCCTCACATGGTCATGTGTGATACTCCACACGACCATGTACTACCTTCAGCCTCCTGCAGTTGGTCCACACGATCCAGCCTCCTGCAGTTGGGCTAACACGGTCGTGTGAAGTGTCACACACGACCGTGTCAGCTGTTCTTTTGCACTCCTACTCTTTAATTGGTCCCCTCGCTTCCTCGATCGTCTTTTACGCTCTCGTTATCACTTTAGAGTCCTAAATTGCATCATTTTCACTTGAAAAGTATAGAAGCCTAGAGTAAAAAAGAAACAAAAGGTGGATGTAAAGACATGGAAGAGATGATTTTATGAAATGAAATGCATGGATAAACTATACTAAAAATAAGTAAAATAGACACTAATCAAAACCTCGAAGCTAAATTCTTCCTTGTTCACAAGGAAGACAAAGAGAGTAAAGAATGGAGATATGCATGCAAATGAATGATATCGAGAATTCCAAGCGATCAAGCAATATATGCACTAGTAAGTGAAAATTTCAGATTTAAAAATCGTAAACACATCAACTTCTCTCTATCGACCAAGACTTAGCCGAGAACAGCTTTAGCTTTTCTCGTACAATCCAACACACAATATACACAGTTATGATCGTGTTCAAATCCTAAGACATTTCCTCTATCCAGCTTTCGGTTATTGAAATGGGAATCGAAGTATTGCAATAATGAAAAAGAAGAGTTAAATCGTGTAATGGCATATGAATCTATCAAGAAAGTGGCCCTCACAACATGCTATTGTGCCTTGATTCGTGGGATCACTAGCTTCACTCACGTTTTTATTTTTCACTTTTTCACTTTTTTCTTCTGAAATCATGATTGGTTCTGTTAATAGTGTTGGGTCAATGACTCCCAGATCAAATGACCTGGGGCATTAGGTCAAGAAGGACCCCTCGATCCAACTAGCTCAAACCAACTATGAATTTTTATCTTATGCACTCCTCCAAGCTAGACTTTTCGACGCGAATCCCCAATGCTTCATGAGGCATGAGGAGCCGACTACTCAGCATAGCTGGAAGAACGATGCATATTTATTCACATAAAAATTTTCTGTCAAGTGTATTTCTTTTTCTATTTCATTTTTTTCTATTGAGTGAGTTAGTCCAATACCACTCCCGAGTACTAATATAGACATGTTATCCAAATCCTATCAGATAACTAGCTATTCTACTCAACTAAAACTTCTACGATACAAGCATAATGTGGGTTCCCAAAAAAATATATCCTAAACCGTTTTGAGTACTTATATCTTAGAGATTATGAACACAATCATAAAAATCATAATATAATAAAGTCTTATGCTAAAAACAGACTCTAGGCATACATTGATGTCAACGTCGAGAAATTGAACAAAAATATATAAATCTGAAAATTTGTCACATAAAATCCATGCATATAGAACTTGACCCTTGCGGAATTCTAGATATAATGATATATATATATATATATTCTTTGAATGCATGAATGTCATGATATGCATAGGTAAATGAAGAATAATAATGCATGAGAAAGATTTAAAAAGAACGTAAAAACAAGAAAATATGGCTTAAACACAACTAAAATGATGTGCATGAGATACACATGCATGGAAATGCACCTCCCCTAAGCTTGAATTAAGCAGTGTTCCCAATGCGATAAGTATAGGAAATATGTGGATAGAAGTAGAGGGGATTTGAATTTCAATTGATTGGGGTAAAGATTAGGGTTTTAGAGTGGATGAGAGTGGATTTGAGAGGGAGGATGAAACGGTCGGATGAAGTGAAGGGGAAACGGCCGTGGCTGCTGGGAAACTTTATAAGAGTTTGAGTCGACACGACCGTGTTCGAGGGTCGACATGGTCGTGTCAACCTGGGTGGCATGGGCATGATAGGGCAGTGGGGTCACACGGTCGTGTGAGTGGTCACACGACCATGTGACTGGCCCTTCAAAAATTGACAGCGCCCATGTCTTCGGGGGTTGGCCTCACACATTCGTGTTGGTGGCCACAACCATGTAACCCAAAAATTCCAGAAAGTTGAACTTTTTGCTCCCAAGCTGCACACAACCGTGTGACTGGATACACAATTGTGTTTACTGGTTTCGTAAAAAGCCTCCTCTGCTGTTCTTCTTCTGCTATCCCACACGGCCGTGTGGGATACCTATCCCACACGGCCGTGTGGGGTTTCCCACACGGCCGTGTAACTGTCCTGCATCCAAATATTCACTACTTCCAAATATTCACTACTTCGGACCTTAGGCAAATTTGAGTATAAGTGTGGATTTTGATTATTATTAAAATAAAATAAAAATGAAAAAGAATTAGAACTTGTGTTGCCTTCCAAGAAGCTTTTGTTCAAGTCGTGAGCTCGACTCCTGATGATTCTGCATTGTATCTGGGGTGGAGAGCGATGTGATGCTCTCATATCATATTGTTTATTTGTAATCGGTGGTGGTGTGGCTTGGCATAGCCTATTGATCTTCATTTCATCGAGGTCCAAGGAGAGTGCCGTCGGAGACGATCCATCGTTGTCATCCGGTGGTCCTTCGTCAAACATCCTCGCGTATGCTACGGTTTCCATATTGTTGTCATACTTTGGATCTCCCGAAAGATATTTCTGAAGTGCGTCTAGGAAGCTGTCATCCAATGTAGTGGCTTCGATTGCTTGCTCCAACATACCGAGCCGGTGGCATGTATCTTCATCGAGCGGCGCTTTTATGGACTTACTGCAAGTCAAACTCAACTTTTTCATTTCCAACATTAAGAGATAGCTTGCCCCCTTTTACATTGATCAGGACATCTGCAGTGGCTAGAAACGGACGTCCGAGAATGATTGGCGTATGGATGCTTTCAGGTATGTCCATGATCACGAAGTCGCATGGAACCAACAACTTTCCACTTGGACAGGTATGTCCTCGATTACTCCTAATGGGTACTTGATGGATCGGTCGGCGAGCTGCAGCAACATATTGGTTGGCTTAGGCTCTCACATGCGTAGTTTCTCACAGATTGAGAGGGGCATGAGGCTTACGCTTGTCCCAACATCACACATAGCTTTCTGTATCTGTACATTCCCCACATAGCATGGGATCAAAAAACTGCTTGGGTCTTCTAGCTTTTCCACCAGTTTGTGCCACACTCTGTAGAAAGCACCACATTCTCCCTCTTGTTCCTCTTCGAGAGTAGATCTTTAAGAAAATTTGTGTATGATGGATTTCGGATATCGCGTCGAGGAGTGGTATATTCACCTACAGCTGTTTAATCATGTCGAAAAATTTGCCATGCTTTTCTTCTATTCTAGCCTTGGCCAACCTCTGAGGATAGGGTACCTTTGGGATGTAATCTCTGGCAGGCTCAAATGGGTTTCCATCATCCTTCTTTCAGCTTCCTTTTCGATCGTGGGCTCTTTCAGTGAGGTGTTTGGCGTGGGCTCAGCCTGGAACTCAGGTGGAATGTTGGGCGTCACCTCAACCCGAACTCCTCCATTTTCAATTCCTCCAGGTAGTGTGTTGGCTTAGCTAGCTCCTCCATCTACCTCCCGGTCCCCAATGTGATTGCATTGACCTGACCTCTTGGATTAGGCTGTGGTTGCCCTGATATTTGGTCTTGGGTCCTAAAGAGCTGAACAACTTGTTGTGCTAGCTGAGCCTCAACGACCTTGGTACGAGATACAAGCTGCTGAGTAGTGGTGGTCAGTTGTTGGATGGAGCTCTGAAATAAATCGTTCTTCTGACCTTACACCACTACGAAATTTTCCATTAATGTCTCCAGATTAGACTTCAGTTGAGGTGGAGGTGGTGGCAATTGATTCTGTGGCCTTAGCAGGAGATTACGAGGTGTATTGAAGGCCCGTGGAGGTTGCTGTGGTGGGTAGGGTGGCTGTGGCTGAGGATTGATAATCCTATATGAGAAATTCGGATGGTTCCACCATCCGGGATTGTAAGCATTTAAGTACAGATTGTTTGGTGGCCTTTGGTTGTTTCCGTAGAGAGTGTTGGTATGTTCAATCGTCATCCCTTGTGGTTGCAATGCATTAGATTGGCATTCAGTAGAGAGATGTACATGCACACCACAAACATCGCAACTTGCCACAGTGGGCAAGTTAGTAGCACATGCTCCAATGTCCAGCACAGAAATTTGCTTAGCCAAAGCATCGAATTAACTTGATAGTAAAGTGACAACGTCAACTGCATTCTACCTCCCTTCTTGGAAGTGGTCTATACATTACTTCAACGATAGTTGTTGGAGGCCGTCTCCTACAATAACCTCTTAGCTTCCTTGGGGGTCTTACCCATAATAGCGTCATTCGATGCGGTATCGATCGAGATTTTCACTTCTTACTTAAGCCCATTGTAGAATGTCTAGATCATGAGCCAATCAGGGACTCCGTGATAAGGGCATTGCCTTTGAAGCTCTTTGAACCACTCACATGCCTTGTAGAGTAATTCTAAGTCAAATTGGTCAAAGGAGCTAATTTCATTCCTCAGCTTTACCGTCTTCCTTGGATGAAAAACTTAATTAGAAAGGATTTAAACAATAAATCCTAAGTAGAGAAAGTGTCTATATCGTGGCTTTTAATCCACTCCTTAGCCTTGTCCTTTAAAGAAAAAGTAAAGAGTAATAGACTGATAGCGTCCTCAGAGACGCCATTTAGTTTCGAAGTGTTACACTTCTCCAGGAAGAAATTAAATGGTCATTGGGGTTCTCCATTGGGGATCCCCAAATTGATCCTGTTGAATGAAGATGATCAACGACGTCTTTAGCTCAAAGTTGTTCACAGTTATAGACGACCGAGCTATACTAGACGTGGATCCATTATAGGGTGCAGAAAAGTCCAAGAGGGACTTGGCGGGTTGCGACTCCTCCTCTACCATCTCGTCATGTGCTATCATTCTCCTCCTTTTAGTGTTTAGTCTTCGTGTGTTGGCTTCGATCTCGAGATCTAGTGGTAAGTCCGCCGCACTCCGCAATCTCCTACTTATGCACAGAAAACAAAACTAGAAATGTATCGTCAGTAACATAAGAGAATAAGCAGAAAAAGAGAAAAAGTTCCAATGCCATTGTTGAAGCTTTTGCAGACCAAACTCGCATTCATCTTGCTTGCTGAGATTTAGGAGAAGTTACTTTGCACGCATACCAAGCCTCCACCAAGCAGTGCCAAGTACTTGTTGCTGACCGAGCCACAGACCCCATTTTGGAGTTGCTGGCACATTGATCCCAATTGCAATCATTGACCTTCTTTGCGTCCAGACCACTCTGGGACAAATTTGCACTACTATTTTTAGAGGGTTATATCCTGAGATCCAGGAATCAGATTGACACACCGTTTGCGCCAGCGCGAAGCTGACGACGATCTTATCGACAAGGACTATTCAATCTTCACAAACTGAGCGCTCTAAATCCTTCATCTTATTATTATTTGTGATTGAGTTGATAGATTTTTGTATTATTTTACACTTTTTCTTTTTGGGGTTATTTTGGGCTCTTTTGTGGTTATTTTGGGCTCTTGACTAGTTGGGGGCCAGTCAATGGAAAGTTTTTGCTAGATTAGTAGTGTTCAACACTTTGGGGAGAGATATAGACTTGGTGAGCTTAAGGTTGGGGCACGAATTTCCGAGTGTTTGTATCTTGACATTATTATTCTAGTGATTACTTTGGGGCTGGAGTAGGTTGGGGGGCGACCGAACCAGTGTAAATACTTGTATTGTGTGTTTGCTTCCGCTTTATTTTCTCTGCACCATATTTGCTCTGTGACTGTCTGATTGAGTAGGCATAGTTTTTTATTTTCACGAAAATCTTTTATAAGCCTATTCACCCCAGGCTTAGATCTCGATCCAACAACCATCTTCATATGAAAAATATGAGAAAACATGTAAGAGTAATATAAATAGCATTTTGCACATAAACACAGATTAATCTCCCAAATCTAAACGATATCATTATTATGCACATAATGGAGCTACAATGGATGCAATCTATGTACAAAATGACGATGGTTAAGGGGTATAATATGCAATATTCTCTCTTAATCACAGCATTCTCATGTGAGGTCGACAGCGATAATTCATTATTCTGGCACATGCGTCTAGGGCATGTTGGGGAGAAAGCTCTGCAAAGGTTTATTGAGAAAGATCATCTACAAGGAGCCAAGACCAGGACGATTGAGTTCTACAAGTATTGTGTCTTCGGCAAAAAGACATGTGCATCTTTTAGGACCGACATCAACAATATAAAGGGAGTGCTTGACTACGTCCACACCGATGTGTCGGGACCGACGAGGGCAACCTCATTGGGAAGTAAACACTATTTTGTGTCTTTCATTGATGATTTCTCATGCATGGTATGGGTGTTTCCTCTGAGGTCTAAAGACGAGGTTCTAAGTTCGTAAAGTGGAAGACACTGATTGAAAAACAGACCGGCAAGAAAGTTAAGAAGCTTCGAAGTGATAACGGTGGAGAGTATAGGTCGGGTCTCTTCCAAGAGTACTACAGAAGAGAGTGGATCAGAGTCACTTCACCGTTTGTGGTACATCACAACACAATGGATTAGCCAAGAGGATGAATCAGACCTTACAGTAGAAGGTCCGATGTATGTTATCTACAGCCGACCTATTGAAGGAGTTTTGGACAACGACCCTGGAGTATACGACCCATCTGATCAACCGGCTACCTTCTGCCGCTTTGAATGGACGACCTCATTTGAATGTCTAGTCGAAAAAGCCAGTTTCCGTCTATGATTCTCTGCATATATGGGGATGTCCTGCCTCTATGCGTGAAGGATGACAAACTCGACGCTAGAGCCAAGAAAACCATCTTCTTGGGCTTTAGCGACGGTGTCAAAGGATACAAGTTGTGGTGTCTGAGATAGAGGAATGTGATCTTAAGCAGAGATGCAACGTCCGATAAGTCACCACTATTAAAGAGACATGGATATATGGTGGAGCATACAAAGATGCAGGTGGAGCAGGTCCGTTTAGAGGTGTCGGGGGTTCCTGATACAGTGGCTACTAACTCTAGCCAGTGTTCACCAAAGATTGCAAATGATACACTCTAGACATATGGTGATGATAATGGTTCTGGTCCAAATGGTGGAGATATTCCTCCACAGATAGCACAATAGATGGATTCCATTGCGGTCTCGAGACCTACGTGTAAGATACGGTGACTTGCAAGGTATACAGGGATGGTCTCATTTGCTTTTCCCGCAGTTAGTATTGATATACCCACTTTGTACAAAGACGTACAATATTCTGAAGACCCAGCGAGGTGGAGAAAAGCAATAGATGAGGACATGGAATCATTGTGGAAAAACAATACATGGCAATTGGTGGAGCTTCTTAGTGGAAAGAAAGCAAGTGGGCGTAAGTGACTCTACACCAAGAAAGATATAGCCGAAGGTGGAGATGTTTGCCTCAAGAATAGAGTTGTGAAAGGATATGCTCAAAAAGAAGGTATTGACTACAACGAGGTCTTCTCTCCAATAGCAAACATTGTTCTATTCGGATCATATTGGAATTGGTCGCATAACTCAACCTTGAGTTGGTGCAGCTAGATGTCAAAACTGCATTCTTACATGAGAAGCTAGAAGAAAAGATTTATGTCTCAACCCGATGGCTATGAGAGAGGCTATGGACTTGCATGTAGGTCGAAGAAGTCTCTTTATGGGTTGAAACAATCGCCTAGTCAGTGGTACAAGCGTTTTGGGTGCTTCATGGCAGATGATCAAGAGTATTTGTCAAGTTCCTATGATCATTGTATGTTCTTTCAGAGACTAGATGATAGGTTATTCATATATCTTCTATGTTATGTTGATGACATGATAATTGCACCTTCAAATAAAGTAGAGATTCATAAATTGAAAAATGAATTGAGTTATACGTTTGAGATGGACCTAGGCGAAGCACGAAGGATTCTTGGCATGGAGATATACCGAGACCAAGTAGAGATATTGATATTGTGCATCTTTCACAAAATTGCTACTTGAAGACTATTATTCAAAGGTTTGATTGTGAAAACATGAAGTCCGCAACTGCTCCACTTGCACCCCACTTCAAACCTTGTACAAAGCATTGACCGAAGAAGGAGAAAGAGAAGAATTTTATGAAGGGTATATCATAGTATGCTAATGCGATAGGTGTCTTGATGTATGCCATGGTATGTATGCCACCCAACCTATCACATGTTGTGAGCATGGTGAGCCAATACATGCACAATCCAGAAAAGGTATATTGACAAGCGGTGTAGTGGATATTACGATATATCAAAGGCACCATTAATGTGGGATTGACATATAGCCGAAGTGATGATAGTCCACTAGTTGTGGGATATGTCGATTCCGACTTTGCAGGCTACCTGGATGGAAGAAGATCTATGACGAGCTATGTCTCCACCCTATCAAAAGCTCTGATCTATTGACAGAGTATTCTTCAGTCTACATTGGCCTTGTCTACTACGGAGGCAGAGTATATGTCATTGACTGAAGAGGTAAAGGAGACGATATGGCTTATAGGCCTAATGGAAGAACTATAGTTATACAAAAAGGACATGACATACATCGTAATAGCCAAAGTACGATGCACATATCAAAGAACCAAGTTCTTCACGCACGCACCAAGCATATCAATGTGAGATACCACTTTGTTCGTAACTATGTGAGTAGAGAAGACGACATCAACTTGTTGAAGATCGGAACGAAAGATAACCTGGCAGACGTGCTAACGAAGGTTGTATCTGAAGTCAAGTTCAAGCATTGCTTGGATTTGCTCAACATTGTTTCGAGATGATGTCGAGGTGGCCCCGATGGGAGCATTGAGGCTTGAAGGAGCCAAGTGAGCTCTTCGGGACAATGTGAAGGGAACATGGGATGATTCTCGCCAAGATGAAGCATTAAGGATTGAATGTGTGACATGTGCTCAAATCTCATCAAGGTGGAGATTTGTGAAAGTTGACTAAATTTAAGGCACTAAAGGAGTTGGAGATGTGCAGGTAATTAGTCATGCAGGGCAAGTTTGATTTTGCCTTGGGTCCCACTTAATTGGCTCTGCATGGCCAGATACGTGGTCTCAAAGCCGGGCTAACTATTGGAGACCTAATCATCAGTTCGGAGGATCGATAGCTCAAAAGCTCGGCAGCTCGACAGTCCAGCTTTCGATAGCTCGAAAGCTCGACAGCCTAGCTTTCAATAGCTCGGAAGCTCGACAATTCGAAAAGCTCAACACCTCGGTACCTCGGGCTCTAGCAAAGAGCTCGATAGCTGAGAAGCGCCAACTACATGATGCAGAATCATACCCGAGTAAGAGTTTTTCTCCCAATAAAACTCTGTTTGAGTTCAAATTGCTAGAATTCTATTTGAATTAGAGTTACTCTCACAGTAGAATTTGTTTTGCGCACATGCCATAGAGGCTATAAAGGGGCGCTTGTGGATGGTTTTTTTGAGAAGTCGAAGAACGAAGAGAGCTTCAAGCTGCCATTGTTGAGAGCCAATTTCAGAGATTGTATTATGAGCGTTTAAAGAGATCTTGAGTGCTTCTTCGCTGAGCAAATAGAAGAGTTGTATGTTGTTCTTCCTTAAAATAAAAGCTATTGAGTGTTTCCTTGGCCGGTCGACGGCCTAAAGATTCAATCTTTATTGTGCTCTTGTTGTTTGTTGCTCGTCCCCTCACCACCGGATCGTCATATGGTCTGAAGCTTCTGCACCATTGCGCACTACATATATGATACGATTTAGACCAAAACGATATATGATGCATATCTAATATTATAAAATTGATCCTTAGTTTATGGGTATTATCTTTTCTCAATTTTTCAATATGGGACCATTATTCTCGACAACCACCTTAAATTCAACCCGTGATTTTGGATATTTGATTTTTTTCATATTAATTTGGATCTGAGTTAGGTTATTACAAAAGTATATGATGGAACATATAAATGGATTGGATTATAAGAGAAACGGCCACTAAGTCTATTAAATACGGATAAGATGAAACCCATGCATGGACAGAATTACAAGAAAGATAGTCACAGTCATTACAGAATTAACTGGGACCATGTACCAAGATAGAATATAAACATATACTATGATACCTTGTTATAACAATAACATACTAAAAGGTGATCC
>JAULAV010006201.1:0-11976 GCA_030789695.1 Scilla litardierei
CCTGGTGAAATACGGCTCCTAGAGCCTCCAATACGCTCAAAATACGCCAAAATCTGCTTGTATACGCACAAAAACCCTAGGAATACCTTAAATAGAGGCATTGCGGGTTAACTGTGCTTCGCGGGTCGAAACACACACCCAATTCTCATTTAAACCCAAACCCACAGCCGCTCGCGATCTCAACCGTCCATCGCAAGCGGGATTTGATCACGGCTCGACACGTGTCCCCTAGTTAACGGGTCCGCGCCCGCTTTCCTCTCAAATCCGATTCACGATCGGAGTTAAAGTCGGTCGTTCGATTCCAATCTGACGCTCTCGAATTCTCCACGTCTCCACGAATTACACCCGCTCCTTCGATCAATCCCAGTTCATTGCAGGGCCGACATGCACCGTTGGATCTCGATCGGGCGTCCTTGCATTTGCCACGTCGCCCACGATTTTCTTTGAATTTTCCCGCTGCCGCTGCATTTGATTCACCGTCGGATCTCGTGAGATCGAGCGGGGTGAATATCAGCCGTCCGATCACGGATCCGCGCCGTTCATATCGACCCGCATCCGCTGCTTCGAAAGAGCGCATCGCAACCGTCCGTTCGCGCGGCAGCCTCATAAGATCGTGCCACGTTGCACGCGGATGATCGCTCCGATGCGCGCCTATGCTTCGTTCCTGTCCGTTGGATTGTGATCCAACGCTCATCAAGTCGCCACATGGCCGATCCGCCTCGCGAGATCGAGATTCGCGAGATCGACTTCGCGTTCGAAGCTGCTTCGCTAACATCCGTCGGATAATGAATCGACGATCAAGAAAGAGCCACGTCGACGCCTGCTGTGAGCCGCTCGATCAGTCGGGAGTCGCTGAGATGCGGCCACGTGTGCTTTAAGATTGGTGCGGAGCACGTATTTTCGTATTTGTAGAGTATTTCCTGCGTATTTCTCTTTTTAAATTGTATTCTGCATTCAAAAATACACAATAATTAGCACAGATCTCAGAAAAATACAAATAAATAGTCGTTGGAATCGTGAGATCGAGACAAAGCTAGGAAAAATATAAAAAGTGCAGAAATACTTCGTTAATTGCTATTTTATCCCCAAATAAGGTGTTTTCTCTAATAATTGATGGTGTACAAAATGCGTATGAATTAGAGAACAATGTAGCATCACTTGAGCACAAAATAGGGCTAAATGGGGGGGGGGGTTAAATATGTAATATTGAACCCGAATCAGCTAGCCAAGGGGTGGCCTCGGCAGAGCAACTATCTTCTGGTGGTGGAGACGGACATGCATGGGGACGAGGGCGCTCGGCTCCGGCTGTGATGACGCTGAGGGGAAGCCTCGGCGCCGTAGGATCTCCTGGACCTGAATGGACGAAGGAGCTCGTCAGGGGGGTCAGACCTTGGTTCCGACCGAATCCCCTCCGATGCCAAAGTCAGATCTAGTCTGAGGGATGCTCGGTGGGATCGGGCTCGGTTCACGGAGAGACCAAGCCCCGATCCTCGAGCCGAGCTATGGAGGAGAAATATGTAAAGGTGGAAGAAGGTGTAAGATGGAGTTTGTGATACCTCCGTTGTAGATCGTCCCCCCTCTGGTGGTGTCGCCCCCCTCTTCATATAGGGGAGTCCCCTAGTAATGGGCCATGATGAGGGCGTGCTCATGGGGAATGTTGACCCCAATAATCGCCACGCTTTATGGAGAGATGAATGCCATGAAGGCGGGCCATGATTGGCAAGTTTATCTCCATGAAGGCGGTTGCCATGTTTGGCGAGCCATGATGGCTGGAGTGATGGCCATTTAAGTCGGGCCATTATTGGCGAGAGTGATGGCACTTGGCGGTTGCCATATTTGGTGAATGTTTCCTTGATTTGGGCCCCGATTTCCTCCACTATGGAAGTGGGCAGTCTCTTGGGCCTTCGTCTTGGGTGGAGAAGCGTGGCCCGCCCGTAATATCCTTGGGCCGGGGTCCCAAGGCCGTAGTTGACTTGGTTCTTCTGGGCCCGGTCAAAATAGTCGTAACAATTGCCCCCATCTTCCGAGCTCTACCGTTGTTGAGGTGGAGGTCGGGAGATGTAGTATAAGGGGGGAGAAGTTGCTCTCCCTGTAAAATTCGGTCCGTCTTGCGGAGTTGACTAGTGACGATAGATTGTCGGTCCGAGATTCGTTCGGTTGCGAGGGGAGTCGCCCCCTTGACTTACGACCAGCGAAGGAGTCTGGTCGGTCAGCTGGGGAGGCTGCCCACAGTCTTACGGTCGATGGAGAAGTGGGTCGGCCAACCGGGGGAGTTGCCCCCGGCCCTTCGACCGATTCGTTCGTTCGGTTGCGAGGGGAGTCGCCCCTCGACTTACGGCCGAAGGAGAAGTGAGTCCGCCAACAGGGGGAGTTGCCCCCGGCCCTTCGACTGATTCGTTCGTTCGGTTGTGAGGGGAGTCGCCCCTCGACTTACGGCCGACGGAGAAGTGAGTCGGCCAACCGGGGGAGTTGCCCCAGCCCTTCGACCGATTTGTTCGTTCGGTTACGAGGGGAGTCGCCCCTCGACTTACGGCCGACGGAGAAGTGAGTCAGCCAACCGGGGGAGTTGCCCCCAGCCCTTCGACCGATTCGTTCGTTCGGTTGTGAGGGGAGTCGTCCCTTAACTTACGGCCGACGGAGAAGTGAGTCGGCCAACCGGGGGAGTTGCCCCCAGCCCTTCGACCGATTCGTTCGTTCGGTTGCGAGGGGAGTCGCCCCTCGACTTACGACCGACGGAGAGGTGAGGACCTTGTGAACACTTTCGAAGATTCCATGGTGGCGCTCTGCCACTACCCCGTCCAGCTCGGGTGGATGCAGGAGTAGTTCGCAAGCGGGGACCCAACAGCACGGTCGGAGCAGCCGTCTGGACGCTCGAACTCGGACGGTGGTGCTTCGGCCAGTTCGTCACGGCCACGGTCGGAGGAGCTGCTTGGTTGCTCGGACTCGGACGGTGGTGCTTCGGCTCGAAAATTTTCCTCGCATCTTGAGGCGATGAGCATCTCTCAGGTTTGGTCATGGAGACGAGCGGCGGCGAGCATCTCCCCTGTCAGGAGATTCTTGAAGCTGAGATGCTCAAGAACCTTGAGATTCATCTTGAAGTGTTGATGATGGAGTGTCGTTTGGGAGAGCTTGTACTGGTCTGCTTGGAAGGCGGAGATTTTGCGTCATCGCAGCAGTCTCTGCTCCGTTGCCGTTGAGTGATCTTGGAAGGCGGAGGTAGTCGATGTCTCCCGGTGCACATTATCCTTGCCCCCTCTGTGGCTCGGTTTTGCCCAGAAAGGTGGCAAACTCGATCCGTCGAAAATTTCATCGAGTCGGCGCAAGTCGACGGTCTCGGACTGAGGTAGGTCTTCTAGCTCGGTTGGTTTAACAGCTCTGTCGTAGTGGGGATAACTTTGTAAGCTTGATAAGGTGGCTTGGCATTGAGTCTCGGATACTTGGCAAGGCGGTTGGACTCGTCTGGTCGGCCTCCTCCTGGGTCGGTTGAACTGGTGTGGTCGGCCTCCTCTTGGACAGGTCGGCCTCGTCTAGACACAGCTCTAGTTCCATTTCCAACTTCAGCTCCAGCTCCAGCTCTAGCTTTTTCTGGATTGTATCTCCCGCTCCGGCTCCAGCTCCGGCTCCAGCTCTGGCTCCAGCTTTTGTCTGGATCCTAGCTCCGGCTCCAGCTCCGGCTCCAGCTTTTGTCTGGATCCTAGCTCCGGCTCCAGCTCCGGCTCCAGATTTTGTCTGGATCCTTGCTCCGGCTCCAGCTTTTGTCTGGATCCTAGCTCCGGCTCCAGCTCCGGCTCCAGCTTTTGTCTGGATCCTTGCTCCGGCTCCAGCTTTTGTCTGGATCCTAGCTCCGGCTCCAGCTCCGGCTCCAGCTTTTGTCTGGATCCTAGCTCCGGCTCCGGCTCCGGCTCCAGCTTTTGTCTGTATCGTATCTCCCGCTCCAGCTCCAGTACTCGTTTCTAGATGGAGAGGGGAGGGTGATGATCTTGGAGACACCACTATTGGTGTGGAGTTGGTCGATGAGGAGGAGATCTTTGGTGATAAGTAGAAGGGAATCTACGTCATGGAATAGATGGTGGGCCGCATGTTCTGAGAGAGTTGGTGCTTGTCGAAAACAGTAGCATGTGTTATTGGCATTTCACCGAACAGGTATGCCGCAACACAGAAGTGTGTCGCTTAGTTGCGACATTTTGCCTTTGAAGTGGTTCCGAACCCCATCTCTTGTCAAGTTGGGATTGCCATGAGGTCCCGCTACTGTTGACTTCAAGGTGGCAGGAGAACTCGATGTCGATGGACGGATTGGCCGCGCCGTAGAGGGAGTGGTCTTAGGGATAAGTGGTTTTGGGCAGCTCGTCTGGGGCCACCTCGATGATCAGGTTCTCCTTTCACAGCCCTACCACACCCCATCGCGCTCGATACTCTCGGTGCGCTCTCCTCATCGTTGAATTTTCAGCTCAACAAGAGGAGCTCGACAGGAGGAGCTCAATGGGTGCAAACTGGTTGAGATGTAGCTCGCCACGTTCTTCTGAGACGTCATCTTATTATCCTCGACTGGGTGTTCGGTTGAGCTCGGGACCCAGGCGAAAGCGATGGGAAGAGGATGGTCAGAAGATGTTTAAGATTAAAATGCAAGCCACTTCATTTCTAACTCTCAAGTGATGAGAATACCTGAGGATGACGATGGACCCCGAAAAATCTGACTGTCATGTCATCGTCCCGCGAGGCAAGCTCCCATTGGCCTCCGTGATACGTGGCTAATGGAAGATAATGCGACATGTGAATGCGGGAGAAATGCGAAGGACGTCGTTGGTGCAAAACTACAGAGAAGTATTAGACGTGTGTGTGTGATGCTTGTATGCACGCATGGATGTGTGTGGATGTGTATAAGGGGAGCCATGCTAGTGTGGAAAGGGGTTGGGGGTCAATGGCAATCCCGTAAATTTTAAGAAAGGTCAGGGGCAAAACGGTCATTTGGGCTTAAATTGTTGTGTGTACATACCCAAGTTGTGTGTGTGTAAAGTAATGGCAAACTTGTAAATACTTGGAACATGGGAGGGTATTTTGGTCATTTCCACATGGAATATTCCATTCTTGGAAGAGAAGAAAAGGATAAAAAGTGAATATTCCATAGATTTTTCCATTCTTTCTTCTAAACCCTTCTTTTCTTTTCTTTTCTTTTCTACACAAATCTCCATTCCCCCTCCCTCTTCCTCACCATGGCCAGCCACCTCCCCAAGGCATGGCCGAAATTCCTCACAAAAAAAAAAGAAAAAAAAGGGAAGAAGAAGGAGAAGAAGAAGAAGAAGAAGAAGAAGAGAAGAAGAAGTGCTTCTTTGAGGTAGGAAATAATTTGGATTTGGAATTTAATTAGGGTTCTATTTTATCATGTTTCCATCTCTTGTTTTATCAGTTTGGATTAGTAATACTCAAATTCATATGCCATGTTTTAATTTTCATGAAAATTCCTTTGAAATTACAACTAACATCACTTCCTTTGAAAAGATGAAATTTTGATGTGTGTTCATGCTTCGATTTTGTTCTCTGTGCTTCAAATTGAGCTTAGAAAAAAATATGTGCTTGTAGATCTTGAAGGCCTACCCAAAAATCATATAAATATTGATATATGTTCAATTCTGAAATTAGGAGTAAAAATTCAAACTTTTCAGGATGTCTGTTTGATTCTCATCTTTGACACAGTTCAGTAGAAATGACTTAATTACCTGCACACTCAATGAAATTTTGTGATCTTGGTCTTGTTGAAAACTTAAGAAGATTATCTAAAAGTTTATCAGAGTGCCTATATGTCTAAATTCTGGCTAGAACATGCTCAAAATTGGCTTTGAACACAGACCCAGAAATCTGTCTGAAAAACAGATTTGACACCCTCCACTAAATAATTCACCATAAATCAAATACTTAATATTTTTGCATGACAATTTATCTGTATGTCCAAAACTATCATATCTATAAGTTTCATTCAGAAAGTTTAGCTAAATTCTATATATAAATATATGTTATCAGCCACTTTTTATGACATCATGTGCATTTTCTGCTAGCTGAAGCTTTTGCATGGTGATATGGTTTGTGTAATATTGCCATTTCTACCCCCCAATTGTTCATGATTGTTGTTGTTACCCAAAGGGAAGTTGATTGGTATGATATACTATGAAATTGCTAATGGGATTGACATGTGGAATTTGATGCATATCATGTGTTCGATGAAATGCCTCAATGAAGGCAACACCCAGTAATTTGAGAAACGTGTATGTATTAGTGTTGGCCTTGAGCAACATTGATGATTGGTAAAGTTAGAGGCTCGAATGGAATGGATACATTGAAATTGTGATTGGATGATGTGTTGTGACAGTGGGCATGTCACGTGAGTGCATGACCCTATATTTGATGATGGACAGTTGAAGTGACATGTGCACATCCATGCCATTGAGACCCATAACGTGTCACTTATGATGTTAACTTATAAAATTGGATATATCTCAGTCCTCTCTAATGAGGGTGAGTTAGCAGAACCCGGGTTTAGGTGGGATTTGAGTAAATTGTGGATATGCGGCCTAGACTGTGAAGTTGGGAGATGATTATGTGATGTGTGGAGCTTACCCACTCGCCTTTACCGGGAGTGGAGGGGATATTACACCCGCTCGCCTTTACCGGGCGTGGGAGGTTGGGTTATATGTGGATAGCCTCACTCCTACCAGGGACGGGGGAGGTGAGAGGCCCGGCGTACAGTGCCCGTGTCCACTGCGTCGTGTGCTATTTTCACCCCACATTTAGGGTGAAGTCCAGGTCCTAGTATCACACAGTTTACCCAAGTTCCAAATTAAATTCAATTATAAAATAATAAAATAAGAATTTGGCATGTTACTCCTTCTGCTGGCAGCGTTTCCCCTTCACTTGCTGACTTCTTTGTGACTCTATGTCATACCACATGCACTTGCACTTGTTTTATCAGATAGTGCTTACCTGAATACTTGTGTTGTTATTATTAATATTATTATTATTCGTGCTAACCCTTTCCTTGCAGTAACCCGACACTGGACCGCAGGTATGATTTCCTTGTTTTAACTGTTTAATTTTCATTACATCACTTAGTTACATACTCTATATCTCTTGTTTGCCTTGGAATTTGATAACCTTAAATGGAATTCCAAACCCAAGTTGGTTCCTACTGGGCACACATTGATGTGCTCCTCTATATTTTTCAGGAAGCAGGGTTATCATGGTTGGTGGGAACTTGGAGTTGGGTTTCAGGAGTAATACCCGGTGTGAACTGTAGTTGTGGTGTGACATGGCTGTGTCGGGAGGTGGAGAGTGATGTGTACATATATGTAGTGGTGTACTTGGAATATGTATATTAATGAAAGTTGTTATATATATATTTGATGTGTGGTTGTTGATCTATGTTATTTATGAGATTGTTCTGATGTTTTGTGAAGCTTCACTTGTACTATCCCAGCATGTGCTCAGTGGCCTGCTTGTTCAGTTTCTCCTTTCTCTTTCTTTTCCTCTCTCATCACCCTTACTCTTCAGAATACTGGAAAAAAATATTAAGCATCGGGTATTCTGGGGAACGGGGCGTGACACATCGCTTATACTTGGGCGTCCCTTCCTAGCTACTGTCGGAGTCATAGTAGACATAAGGGAGGGAACGTTGTCTCTCAAAGTTGGCAACATAGCGGTTGAATTCCATCTTCCCAAGACAATGAAGCAAAGGCCTTGATCGGAAGAAGCAAAATATGTGGACCTCCTTGATGAGGTCATAAATGAAGCCATGCCTTATGCAACTGGAGCCTTGCACATGGAGATCCTTGATGAAGTCCCAAATACCGAGGATGGTGCCCCAATTGGAGAACCACCAGATCCTCTCATCAAGGAAGTGACCAAGCTCACCGATGAAGAAAAGAACGATGCTGACGTCGTGAGGATTAGAGAGCTTTGCAAGCTTTTTACGGTGAAGCAAAGGGAGAAAGCGCCACCGGCAAACACACCTCAATCGCCGAGAAAGAAGAAAGATACCAAGAACGCAAGCTTAGGGGATTCATCCCTCAACACCATTAGAGAGGAGGCGCACACTAGGGAGGCCAAAGAAGAACAAGCGCTACATATAAACCCAAGTGGTCTCCCCGAAAAATTTGGCATGCGCATCTCCTATGCGCTGAAAATCACTCACTAAACGCTAAATCTTAAGGGGTCGAGCTCAAGACCTTAAACGAGCACTTGTCGGGAGGCAACCCGATGGTTCTATCTTAGTTTTTAGTTGAATTTAACTTTCATTTTTGTTTTAGATCTTTATTAGTTTATAGAGTCAAGAGTCTAAGAAGAATCTGACGACATGCTATGTTTTTCATTGCAGGAAGAAGATGATAGGAGTCCATATGAATGGAGGATAGCCATGACGATGGCGAGCACTCCAGGGATGCGCTTAAATGCCAAAGGAAGGAATGAACTAACGGGAGAGGAAGAAATAGAAAGCGTCGCAAAACAGAGAGTCTGGATCTGAAAAGAGTAGCCCACTCGGCCGAGTGACTTGTTCACTCGACCGAGTGAAGACCCTACTCGGCCGAGTAGGGTACTGTACAGGGAAGTCTCAAAAACCCCCTTTGAAATTATATGCCACTCGGGCCGAGTGACTTTGTCACTCGAGCCTTGACACATATTGCTCTAAAGATTGCTCTGTGAGGCCTGTTTACTCGACCGATTAGCTTAGTCCACTCGACCGAGTGACTATTCCTACTTGGCCGAGTAGGAGACTGTAGCAGAATATTCGAAAATTCATACTTTGTTTCTAATTGCCACTCGATCGAGTGAAACTTGTCACTTGCCTGAGTGACTCGACCCACTCGGCCGAGTCATCCAACTCAACCAACGCAACACAATTCAATTTTTTTTTTTTTTGGGGGGGGGGCACTCGACCGAGTGATGATCGTCACTCGGTCGAGTGACTTAAAGCGACACAGCCCTATATATTTCAAAATAGACACTCGGGAGTCCGAATCCCCAAATCGACGAAATCCCCCATTCTTCCCTCTGACTCGCCCGAACCCTTGCTCCCACTCGCCCGAGCCACCACGTCCCGTGCCCGAGCAGCTCCAGCAACACCCACTTCGGCGATCATCAGCGACTTCTCCGGTGCCGATCGGCGTCAGTCACCCCCCAAATCGCCCTGTTTCCCCCATTTCTTCCCCTACCCATTCCGTAAGCCCCATTCAGCCCCATGCAAAATTAAACCCTATTTATTACCTATTTTCTTTGATTTATCCCATGATTTCTGATATTCATTTCTAATCTTGGTCTATGTGCTTAAGGATAGCTTGGAAGAGATCCTACGTTAATTTAGAGCTGTAGGGGAGGCGTTTCTCGCTCATACCGTGCTTGATACACTCGCTCCTTACTTTATTCGGAGCACTTTGTAATTTTTTGCATCTCACGGCTCACACATGCCTCCAAGCCGCACTAGATCTAGTTCGAGGCAGCCCGCTTCTAGGCAGAATAAGACTGGTGACCCTGGTCCCTCTTCTCCTAGAGCAGGTTCCCCGCCTCCTAGCGAGCCACGTCCCACACTCCCAGCTCCCACTACCGCTCTTCCCTCCCGTCTATTACAGCCACCCTCGCTCAAGAGACGTATGGTGTCGTCTTCAGGGAAAACGATCAGGAAGACCAATTCGTCGCTATGCTCCTCCTCACTGGTCAGGGAGGCGGGATGATATGCTCCTATTTTGTATGAATTGTTGCATATTTTAATGATGCATTTCACCCTCCAAATCCCCATTTTCTACGCTTTTACGCTATTATTTGGAACAATATGACTTTCGGAGCGTTTATGCCCATTTCAGGGATTTGGAGCGATATTGGAGCAATTTGGAGATAATGGGATGATCAACAACGTGAGATCACCTAGAAGACTCATGATGACATGCCTAAAGTGCCAAAGAAGAAGACGAAAGGATGAGAAGAGAGCAAAAGATGAGAAGCTCATGCCATCTTCAGTTTTCCAGCGGCTCGACCGAGTAGCAACAGCTACTCGGCCGAGCAAACACGCAGAGTTAGCATGGAAACGGCCACGACCTACTCGACTGAGTAGGGGGTACTCGACAGAGCACGAAGGCTACTCGATCGAGTAAGGCAAGAGCCCAGATTTTCAGACAGCCTCTCACTCTTTTAAAATATGCTATCATTCCAGTTGGCAAAGTATTTTTCTCATATTTTTTATGGATAATATACTTCATTGCGGTTTCAACGCTGCCAAGAAAGCACCAATCAGAGATCGGATGAAATCTAGAAAATTTCTGCAAGTTGACGCTGCAGTGCTGAAATCTGTACTCGACCAAGTGATGTGTTCTACTCGACCAAGCAGGTCACCTGCTCGACCTGAGTCGCACCAAACAGAGTGATGATTCTGAGCTTCTCCCCAGGACCCTGCAACTCGATCGAGCATGTCACTTACTCGACCGAGCAACTCACCTACTCGACCCGAGTCGTCATCACACAGAGCAGCATTTTAGAGGAAGTTCTGATCTACTGTAGCTCGATCGAGTAGGAGGGGCTACTCGACCGAGCACGCTGGGGCCCAGAACTTAAGTTGAGGCTAGAGTTGATTTTGGGCATGAATTTCAGAGGGTTTCTTAGGTTATTTGCTAAGGTTTTGAGGGGACTATATATAGTGATTGTAGCCATCATTAGAAGGGGGTTGGATCTTATTTTCTTAGGAGTTTGTGGAGACTTTCTTTTGGAGTTAGGCTATACCCTAGGCCCCTCCCTTGTATTAAGATAAGTATTTTTGTTCTCTTTAATTCTATTTTAGTTCTTCTTATTGATTGCTTATTGAATATCTCTTTGATGGATGCAATGAAGTTTTCTATCGTTATTATATCTATTGCTATGATGCATGAGTAGTCTTTTCTAGGGCTAATGGATTAGCCCATGGATTTTAGGGTTTAGATGTAAAGTTAGGATTTTTTTAGGTTGTGTTGGTTAAAAAGGGACGTATTTTGGTTGATCTTGTAAAGTTTGTAGGAGAACTCGTATTGTGTATCATATAGACTTAATTAGGGAGTTAGTGGATTCAATTAGGGCTCGCGACCATGCCCGGCTTGTGTCTTGATGGAATCCACCGATGAACTATATTACTAATTGACGGCTACCACCATTGCGTCAATGAGAGCCACTAAAATACATCGAAACTCTAACCCACAAGAGTGACGTGAGTTGAGATCATTCTGACCACTATAGTGGCATGAATATTGTCGATTCTTAATGCACGTATCGTGTGTGCTTGTCACGAGAGCAGGGTTAATGCGATACTTTAGATTCATGGTGCTTAGAGCCATGAATTCCACATCTTAGATGCGACAATCCCTAATAAAGCCAATGCAACGTAAAAGTCTTAACCTAGCATCGATATCTGAGGATCCTAGTGGTGAGTCCTAACGCCCTAGTCTTTTATTCCTTTATTTGTAGAGTTTCTTGTTTGCGACGTTGAGTGACACGACTTTTGCATCCATCACCATCACGACACTCCACAATCCACATCCACCAATAAATTCGCAAGTGTAACTCGACCTAGGAGTAGATAGGTAGTATAGCACCGATTTCCCGTGTTCGATACCCGCTTGCCACTATACCATCCGCTTGCGGTAAAACGACATCGTTTCAGAGTTAATTCCAGGCCGATCAAGTTTATTGTGACGTTGCCGGGGAGGCGTTCCGTCATATTATCTATTTATTACAATTAGATTGATAAGAATGCGAAAAAAAGAAATAAAAAGAGATTTTTCCCCACCCCCTGCTATTATTATTATCTTTATCTCTCTTTGTATCACTGACGTCTTTTCTAGGTTGCTCATTTTTTGTGAATGTTCAGGTTCTATTTATTCGAAGATGTGGGGGAGTTACACTCCAATGACCCAAGCATTCAGCGCGGTCGTTAGCTTTTCCCAAGATACGTGTCGAGGGTTACTTGTAGGGTGA